>VWZI01006022.1:0-15700 GCA_013396835.1 Psilopogon haemacephalus
CTAAAAGGTGGGGGGGCAGGTCACTGCAAACCCACTACAGGGAGTTATCCACACCACCCCTCCCCCTGGCCCCAACACTTTTAAAATCACCCAGACTAGATTCAGCTAGTTGGAAGTTAATAAATGAAGCTTTCTATTTATAGCTTTGCACACTATAAAAGCAGATATTTACAATTTATTACAGATATTTGCAGCTATATACAGTAAAAAGGTAATACAGAAACACAATGTCCCTCCTAGAAATCAGAGTCCCCAAAAGGGGTTCCCAACCACCCTTCCAACTACCCCCCACCCCCAATCTACCCCAGTCTTGTGTGCTAGGTAAACAGGGAATATAGGCCAGGGTGGGTTAGAAGCAGGAATTGATTAGTTGCGGTACATACGTCCAACCAGAAGGCAAGGAGAGGGAGAGACCAACAGTCCAGTGTTCAGACCTGAGCAGTTCTCCCTTATCTATGTTTGGGTTCTTACTTTTGTATCTGCAAGCAAATATATGAGTGAAGGAGACATCACCAATGTTTTCCTTTCTCAGCCTATAGCCTAATTTTTCTTATTAAAATATTCTAATTAACCTCAAACCAGCACAATCCACCCCATCTACTTCAGTCAGAGTTATGCTGAGAACTATCTGTCTAATCTAAAACAATATTTATAATAATGAATATTACAGGTTCAGTTCATACTTAG
Organism: Psilopogon haemacephalus; assembly: GCA_013396835.1. Taxonomy (NCBI): domain Eukaryota; kingdom Metazoa; phylum Chordata; class Aves; order Piciformes; family Megalaimidae; genus Psilopogon; species Psilopogon haemacephalus. The sequence continues at coordinate 688 of VWZI01006022.1, forward strand.
TTCCAGCTATCTCAGGTGTAGGGATTCAAGAGCTCGGAAAACAGGAAATGGTTTGTCTCTTCACAGATGAGATGAGAACAGGGACTCCCAGGTGATATTTGGTCTGTGCTCACATACTGTAGATTCTTTTGTTGGATGCCAGGCTATAACTAAACCAGAAAACTCCTAACAGCTTGTATTATACACTCTGAATTTAAATTCTCTCAGTTAGGGTTAGATTTCTCTGTGGAATACACTGGATTTCACCATTCTTCTGCATTACTCAGTATGCGTCACCAGGAACTTCTGCAGAAACCACCCCTCAGACAGGTTTTCCTTCGCCCAAAGGAGAAAATACCCAAACAGTTTCCCCTAACAGATTCTTTTCATGTACAACAGGAACTCTATCAACATCCACTGTTTGCACCAAATCTGATCGTGTATGTCCTGCTCTGTTTACAGAACCCCTACTGTTTACCAACCAGGCACAGTTGACTTGTTGGAGGGGACGGATGGCATCCAGAGGGACCTGGACAGGCTGGAGAGTTAGGCCCAGGCCAACCTCATGAAATTTAACAAGGCCAAGTGTAAGGTCCTGCACCTGGGTCAGTACAATCCCAAGCACAGCTCCAGGCTGGGTGGTGAATGGCTGAGAGCAGCTCTGAAGAAAAGGACCTGGGGGTCTGGGTGGATGAAAAGCTCAACATGAGCCAGCAGTGTGGATGTGCAGCCCAGAAAGCAACTGTGTCCTGGGCTGCATCAAAAGAAGTGTTGCCAGCAGGGCAAAAGAGGGGATTATTCCCCTTTGCTTTCATCAGACCCCACCTGGAGTACTGTGTCCAGTTCTGGAGCCCTCACCACAAGAAGGACATGGAACTGTTGGAGTGAGTCCAGAGGAGGGCCACGAAGATGATCAGAGGGCTGGAGCACTTCTGCTATGAGGACAGGCTGAGAGAGTTGGGGCTTTTCAGCCTGGAGAAGAGAAGGCTTCGAGAAGACCTTATAGTAACCTTCCAGTATCTGAAGGGGGCCTACAGGAAGGCTGAGGAGGGACTATTCATAAAGTCTTGTAATGACTTCATGGATGAGGGGTAATGGGTTCAAGCTGGCAGAGGAGAGACTTAAAACGGGATGTTAGGAGGAATTTCTTCACAGTGAGGGTGGTGAGGCACTGGAACGGGTTGCCCAGGGAGGTTGTGTCTGCTCCCTCCCTGGATGTGTTCAAGGCCAGGTTGGATGAGGTCCTGAGTGACCTGATCTAGTGGGAGGTGTCCCTGCCTATGGGGGGGGGTTGGAACTGTATGATCTTTGAGGTCTCTTCCAACCGAAACCATTTTATGATTCTATGTTAGGAGGAAGTTCTTTACAGTGAGGGTGGTGAGATACTGGAATTGGTTTCCTATGGTGGGGGGGCTAGAACAGGGTGATCTTTGAGGTCCCTTCCAACCTAAAACATTCTATGATTCTATGATTCTATTAGAATGACTTTGCTTCCTTGAATCTGTTTCTGAACCTTGTACTCTGAGCAAAGGAGATAATCTTGTTATGATGCATCAAGATGAATACAGCCATTTCAATGGGCATTTTACTTTCAACAGTTCCACATCTTTTCAGTGCTAAATTAGAAACCAAAAACCACCCCATATTTCAATTTTGTACCAGTAAGACTGTGACCTGGGAAGTGTTAAATGCACATAACACACTCTGCATCCTGCTGCTGTTGATACTTCCTGGATCTTTTGCATTCCTCTGGTTAATGGTTTCAGGACCTAACAGGCTGGCATTTAAAGGACTCCAAAAAGATGTCAGTGCCAGAGATTTCCTGGAGTGGACTCACAAAGAAGAGCTTTCTTGGCTTCATTTACCTCTCTTTGAGATCTGTCCTTGCATACTACCACTGTCTGTGCCTTTCTAGCCCAGACTTGGCCCTTTCAGCAAGACCAGTTTCACGGACATTTTACAGCCAGCCTTTTACACATTCTTTCTGCTTCACTGCCATTAGTGACTCATAAACAAGTCACTTAAAGTTATTCAAACCCCAAAATCTCAGGGATTTTATTCTTTCTCTTTAAGGATAAGCATGCTTACATGTTTCAGAATCTTTGAGCCAACTGGGACTAGTTGCTTTAGTTACATTTTCAGGACACTGGCACCATCTTTTTTGAACCACATACAGGAATCTGAGAACATCAAAGAGCACAGAGGAAAAATTAGTGGTTAGTAACTATGGAGGTTCCAATGGCAGTCCTGAAGAAGAAAAAAGAGGAAAAAAAGGAGCATATTGTGTGTCTTTTTCTGAAGTACTGATAGACATGGTCTTAAGAAAAGTTATTTTTGCATGATAAGGGACTCAACATCACTTGGACTCTGCTCTTGACTCCTTATCAGCTTTGGAAAACCACCAAGACAGCCAGCAGCAAAATCTGATGTACTTTAGGCAGGTGCAACTGCCTAGCTGTGTGGTCTGGCAAAGCAAGAAGCAGAGAAGCACAAACAAGTGCTTCATAATTTGCATGCCAGCACCAGTGGATTCTTGAGAGGGCAGGAAGTTGTTTTTCTTTAAAGGGAGCGTGTTGGTTTGAGCTAATTGGAGAATTTGGGTGAGAAATTAAACACCGTGCCACTTCACCCAGTTTTGACTGAGAGAGAAGAAAGAGGATTGTTTTGAGAATGTTCCCAAAACATCCAGATAAGCCAGTGTGCTTGCGCAGTCAGTCGGCTCTGGGTCCGCGCAGGTTTCAGCAGCTTCTTTCCTTTGTCTCTCTGTCTTTGAACTAATTCAGAGTAAAATCACTAAAACCATTCATTCCTTCCTGCCACTAATCTTTCTGACCGATCTTCAGCTTATCTGCAGCATCATCAAGTGGTGAGATAAAGCTGGGGGAAGGAGGGAAAGGTGGTAAAGGGGGGGGGTTTGGTTTCCCTCTCTTGGGGATTTTGGTCTCCGGGAGGGGTGTGGTGTCTGTATTTCCTTTTTACTGTATATTTCTGTAAATATCTGTTATATCTTGTAAATATTTGCTTGTATATTTGCATTGCTGTAAATATAAAGCTTCATTTATTAACTTCCAGTGTGTTTATCTGAGTTTTAGCCGGGGTTCTAAAAGGTGGGGGGGCAGGTTACTGCAAACCCACTACAGGGAGCAATCTGCATATTGGTGAACACTCCTTACCAACACCTCCCCACTATCAACCAGCTTGGCCTTTTTACAAAGCTCCCTTTTGCTCAGATGCTCAGCACCAGTTGACACCTAATATCAATTACAGGGATATTATTCTGAGGCAAGATGATGCCTATTTATCACCTCTTGTTAAATAACCACCACTGCACCACAAGGTTTAGCATGTTGCTCTATTATTAGAGGGCTTGTGCAGATATCCTCCCACTGGAGTGGCAAAACACACTACAGAAAGACAAGACTAAACTTACTCTTAATAGTCCTCTCAGCTCCCCCAGTTGGATAATAATACATCTTACTCAGACAAGTTATTCACAAGTTTCCATTTAAAGAAAAGAATGAAGAGCAAAGCACTGTTTGGATCCATTCCAGTGCATATATCAAATGCAGAGGTTTTGGGATGGTCAAATAAGAGTTTCAGGCATTCTAAGTCTGATTTGCAAGGTTCACCTTGAGGTAGCTCCAAAACTGAAGCCCTGAGCACAAGGCATAATGCAGAAAGAGCTGCTGGATCTATTTAGCAGCTGTACAAGGAAAGGAAATGTAGGTGCTTGGTTCATAATCCCTGCTTGCCCCTGACAGCAGGACCTGTTCCCTAGCTAAAACTTACAAGCTCTGAGTTTAGGTCACTGGGAAAGAAGGCGACAGATGCAGCAACTCCTAATGTCTCTTTCAGATGCCCTGGGCATTTAATGCAGGTGCAGATTACAGAAAAAAGAGGTCTATGTCCCTAAAGATACCACATATTTGGTGTGCCAAGTTGGCTAGAGACAGACACTGCCAATGCCTTTGCCTTCTGACACAAGTGGGACATGTTAACTGCTCTGCTGACAGCCAGGCAGGGAAATCAGGCAGAGAGAAAGGTCAAATCCTCACCTTGCAAATGCTTACATGAATGCCTAATCTCTCTCCTGTGAGCAGCCTGAACCACTTCAATATAACCACAGATATTTCATAAAGAAGAAAGATCTCTAAGTCACTGTCTGTCTCCAAGGGAATATGGGGGGAAAGGGAACAGAGATCCCAAACCCCCAACTTGAGCCAGTTCACCACTTTGTGCCAGCCTGACATGAATATCACTACCACAATGCTTTTAATTACATAAAGCCCTTGCAGAGCTATGTCCCTCTGGTATTAACATCAATGTTACTCGACAAACCACTCCTATTATCTCATACCCCAGACACAGCAGTTAATGCTCTCCCACCCAAAAAGACTATCAGCTTTACTACCACAAAAGGAAAGAAGCTACAAAATCTCCCCCAGAAAGGTCTCCACAATAGACAAAACCAAAAAACATACCTTCTGCTGGCTTCCTTCCTGTAACAGGAGTTGGTCTCCAGGCTTTGCCATGTTCCTCCCACTCATGGAAGAACCTGCAGATACCCCAACCCCCCCACCTGAAGAAACTTGAATCTCCTAGCAAGGCAGATTGGGCAGCCTCAACTCTACCCTAGATCCAGCTCCAGGGTGCTTTACAAGTCTCTCTTCATCATGAGCAAGTAGGAGGAGACGCTTGTGCAGCCTTGAAAGGTAACATCCCAAGCCAGGTGTCTTTTCTGACAGCGGTAGGCAACCTCTACCCACATGCGTGATCCACTTGAGACACTGTGGGTGCCCCAGGGCTCAGCCTCCAAAACGTTGTTGAGAACCACTAAAAATGAAATTTGTTCCCTGGGCAGAGCTGAGGGAAAGGACTTCCTAAGTCAGGCTGCTCAAGTTTCTCATGTTATGGAAGTAAAAGGTCATCAAGATCATTGAGTCCAACTCCTCTGCCAGAGCAGGCCCACACAATCTAGTTCAGATCACAGAGACATGCATCCAGAAGGGCCTTGAAATTCTCCAGAGAAGGAAACTCCACAGCCTCTCTGGGGAGCCTGTTCCAGTGTTATGTGATCCTTCGAGTAAAGAAATTCCCCCCTTGGTTTACTTAATTAGAAGGGTTAGGTGCTAGGTTGGACACAATGATCCTAGCGGTCTCTTCTAACCTGGTTAATTCTATGATTCTGTGAATTTGGTGGTTTTGTCTTCCTGGAGCAGGGGACAAAGTTACACAGAAAATTCTACCTACAAACATATTTACTTGGAAACAAATATATATGCTACTGCTTAAAATTAGCTCAGCTAAGGAGATGGAAATTAGATCATTTAAAAGCAGAGAACTCTCCCATATAATTTCAGCAGAATCATCTATTTTTACATAGCCAGACAAGAGGCTCATTTTGGGGGAAAACAAACACATCTTTTATGATTATGGCCATTCAAAGCTGTTTCCTGCACTCTAAATTGTCTGGCATGAAGGATCAATTGTCTCCTCAGATGACGATTTAATTAAAAACTCCTCCTTTCTTCATATTGAGATCTGCAAAAACACTCTAAGTGGCTGATGGATGATTTACCATTGCCTTGTCTGCTTCCATTTTAATTTTTTTTCCCAGAATTTTAATTGCTGCCATTTGAGGATTATTGATTAACTGTAATTGCTCCTTTTCCCAGGCATCCCCCTAGTTATCTCCAGCTACACAGTCTATGCAAAAGACAATAGAAGAACTGTAATAATTTCCCTTTTCTCTTACTGAAAATGAAGACCGCTTGATTATATGTGTGCTGGACTCCTGTGCTTTGGCTCTGCACTGCCCTGAACATGGAACAGCCTGCAAATTCTTTCCCTTTAAGGAAAGCACACTATAAGCACCAACAAACTTTTTTGGTCTTGTTACATTAGGCAGAAATTAGACCAATGAAGTCTTTACAGCTCAGGAAACTCCTGAGCACAAAGGGTATTTCCCTTCTGCCTTCCAGATCAGGCTAAAGGAGGGAAGGTACTACTCCTCTGCCTGCTTCTTTCCATTTCAGATACAGTTAAGAGTTCACATTTTAAAACAGAGGGCCAAATATGCTCTTATACCAGGAGCATCAACTGAAACAGGCTTGAAGCTGCTTCTATGCTGCAAGGCTAAGGTGATGCTTTAATTTTAGGCTGAGAATTATGATTTCAAACTACGGTATTACCGAGAGACAGAGTTGATGTGCTAAGTCTGATGTACCTAAGTACATGTATAGTGTGATTAAACAACAAAATAAACCCCAACAATCTGCATCATTAATTCCAGAACAATTATTTTTAGAAGCTGATTTATTAAGAGTGTTAACAAGTATTAACATGCACTAAGAGATGCATTAACAAGAGGTTCCACCTCAACACAAGGGGGAACTTCTTTACTGTAGGGGTCCGAGAGCACGGGAACAGTCTCCAGAGAGGTTGTGGAGTCTCCTTCTCTGGAGACTTTCAAGGTGTGTCTAGATGTGCTCCTCTGTGACCTCAGCTAGACTGTATGGTCCTGCCCTGGCAGGGGCGTTGGACTCAATGGTTTCCTCGGGTCCCTTCCAACCCCTAGCATCCTGTGATCATCAGCTAAGTGGGAGTTTATTACCAGAATTTGTCTAGAAATAAGTTTTAGGTAGGGAGCAGTTGCCCATAAGACTTAAATGATAAAAAAAGATGATGTAGCAGAAATCTGAGAAATTATATCCTTGAATTTTTTTTTTTTTTCAGGGCTATCTGTGCCTTGACACTGAACTGTCAGCAGCTAATTGTGGGAGATGACACCACACTCAGATCTACCCTGGCCTCACCACTGTAACTGGGTATCATCATTCCATGGGAAATCCCTCATCCACAGACTGCATGAACATCCCACAGCCCTAGGAAAAGTGAAGACAAGAAGTACAAGCACCTGGAAGTTGGAGAAGTTTCTCACCTGCACTCTACAATGGGCCCACCACTCCAGCAGACCTTTCCATGGCATTACTAGGCAGGTAGACCACTTGTGAAGGATACTGCTGGAAATGTAAATTAAAGCACAGCAAGCAGCAGGGAGCCATGTGAAGAGAATCACAGATATCTGATACATTTTGAAGAGCCAGCTTGGGTAGGCAGCTAATTGGGAGCCTTGGGAAACAGCTTCCTGGGCTGCACACAGTAAGCAGCTAGTGGAGAGGGAAGCTATAGGTTTTCTTCATGAAGATGCTAACTTAAATCAAGTGTAGTATTGATGGAAAATGCATTTCATCACCAAATTGTATATATATTAAAGAAATACAGCAGAGGAAAAGAAAAAGTATGTGTCAAACTTTCTGTGCCTTTTTTCCAGGGAAATTTTTCTTCTGGTACACAGGAGAGACAGCACAGTTGGGAATGCTTTCACTTAGAGAAATGTCAGTAGGCTGTATCAATTCCTATGCTTCACTCAGGCTTAATTTAGTAAAAATACTGAGATTAATGATGGTCAGGACAATTAATTTGTTCTCTACCAATGCAAGTGAGTATTTTTGATACACATGAGAACAGTTCCTGCATTTGAAGAAGAGGCATTTATTTTGCATGAGAACATAAAGATTCACCATTAACTTAATGGGGTGAGCTTCATTATTAACTCTCTGCTCTACAGTGAGCAGTGGCACACGCTGGTAAGTTCAGCTGCCTTAACCCCTCATTCTTCTTTAGTCCCATAAAGCAAGACTGACATAAAAACGGGAAAGAGATCATGAACGGAACCAAGAATCAAGTCAATACAAGTTATACGTGCATTTAAGGACTGCAGGCACTTAAAGAACTAAGAAGTGAGAGATCTTCCTTCTTTTGGTGATAAAACAAATTTTAGAAAGTTGTAACAAAGCAAAAGGTGGCATAGAAATAGAGAGGAGAACAGCAAGGTCAAAAGGAAGTAAAAAATAATTTCACAGGCAAACTCCATCTTGAACGGTTAGTGTGTTATTCCTGTCCCATTGTAAGAAGTTTCTTTTTTCTTGTTGTTGTTAAAATACACTTCAATTTATTTTTTTATGTGATTTGAGAGGATTTTTTTCAAAAGCACTTTCAATAGAATATTTCTAAACTCAGAATTTTGGCCTTAACTCTGACCTTCAAAAGGCAATGGCACTTTTGACTTCAGTCAGAGTGGAGTTGGAGTGATAGTGAAGTGGGTGGACAGCACACAGGTGTATTATGGACAGAGACAAAATTAATTCCTGTGATTGTGATTAAAAACTTAGTAGAACTTGAGCTGGTCCCACAAGCAGAAATGGAATTATTCACATTATCTTGATGTGCCCAAATTAAGAGCCAAATACAAACATAAGTAAGAAGGGTAATACAGAGTACTGACACTGGAAAGCCTACTGCAGTAGACAGGCATCTATATATTTGATATATAAGTGTAGATGATGTGAATATCCACCTGAGGACAAAACATGTCCCTGGTGTAACAAACTTAAGGCAAGGGCATGGATTTGACCACTTGACTAATCAGTTTGAAAGCACTTTCACTGCTAACTGAATATGTCAAACCTTGATTTGTTTTGTCAACAAGAAAAAAAGCATCTTGTGTGAAAGGAGAGAGGGCAGACTGCAGCCACTAGATGGGCTAACAGCCCAGAGGGCAGCATGGCTAGGAGACAGCTGCAACACAGAGCCTGGGCCCAGCCCTTGGCCAGGGGCACTTACAAGCAATTGACAAGTAAAAGACACCGTTGCATCTAAAGTCTGCCACAGCTATGGTTAAGTTGCAGATTTAGGAGACTACAACAGCCCTTTAAATATTCATAAGTGTTCTTTGTAATTGCATTGTTCACATTTAAGTGTTTCTATAACGTGACTATTGCATGGTTTCATAACTGAACTTGTCAGACTTGTGAATAACTTAACAGGGGACGCTTCAGAGCTCTTGCTTTTGCTAGTATCCTTTACTATAGAAATCAAAGGGTCTGGCTCAATTTGCATTAGAAGAAATCTAACCTGAAGATTTTCATGCTATATTTTATGGAGTAAAGAAAAAAAAGTGATAGTCCTGCTTTAATATTTGCAACACCTTTTTCATACATCTTTAATGGCATTGTTTATAAAAAATGCATTAACACCTCTGTTCTGCTTCAGGCAGGGGTATCATTGACAGGACAGACAGCTTGATTTGGATCTTGATGATGATGGTGGTGTTCCACCTCTGTTCTGAGAATTAATGCATCTGGGAGATGAATTACAGAATAAAGACATAAGCATGGGAGTTCAGCCTTTGCACATGAATATGGTTAAAGAGAAAGCAAGAATTTTTCCTCCTTGCAGCTCAGAAAGTTCCCCAAAAGAGAAGGAAGGAAGCCACTAAGTAGTAACATAGGGACAAAATAGGCTTAATAATTAACACATTGATTTTATTATTAATAATATTAATTATTAATAATAATTTTGTTATTAATATTTCTTTTTCTTATTAATATTTTTAAATTGATAAAATTCCCTGAGATTCTTTGGATGCACAGTCAACAGGAAGCAATTACACAAAGGGTATTTATAAACACAGAATTAAACAGTTTAAACAGTCAGAACTTGGAAAATAGAAACCTGGTAACAGGAGAAATTCTAACTACGCCTACGGAGTCTTAGCATGTACTCACTGACATGATAGATAAAAAGTTATCCTGGTAGAGAAGGAGGAAAGAGCTGCCTTGCCGCTAGGCTGCTGGTGCAAGCTGTACAACACGCTGCAACACGTGGCCGCCGTCAATAGACCTCTGGTCCCGGTAGAGGCAGCAGGAAAAGGAGACAAGGGTTTCCAAATACCCCCCCCTTAAAAAAACTATTTTGAAAGTGAAACTGGCCAATAGGCACTAGCATCCATTTTCTGGCCAATGAATTCAAAGCTCTGTGCCTAGGTGTCCACCCGGGCATGTTGAGGGGCAGCACAAGACACCTGACTTGATGGTGCTAAGCACCTAACCCTCGGGGCTTTGCTGGGGACAAACTCTTCATTGTTTTGCTCAAATCCATCAGCTCCTGGACCTGCAACTGGAGGAGGAGAGCAGGGGTTTGAACTAATCTGACAGGACTTATGCCCTACGAGGACACATATACCACTGCTCCCTGTGTGAATGGTTATGGTTTTCCTCTCACTGTTTTGTTTGGGGTTTTTTTGTTTGTTTGTTTGTGTAAGTACTTATTGCGTTTCCCTTATTTCTTTTCATGCAAGTACACCTCTTAAAAGAGGTGAGGGTTTGGTTGTATCAATCCCCATTGAAGATCAAATGATTGATTACCATCACATCTAGTCTCCTAGGAGTCAATATGACATTATAAACATTACTTCCATTGATAAGCATCCATTAAAAAAAAAAAAAAAATCCATATGGGCAGTTATATTCTATCTATGAAAAAAGTGTAAACAGAGGCTTGCCAGGTAACATAAAGTGATTTCTGCAGGTTAACAATTTATCAGTAAGTTGGCTATGTATGTATGTATGAAATATATGTTTACATATACATAGTATTTTGAAAACAGCAAAGATGCTTGTTTGTCAGGAGGAGGCTGAAAACGCCTCCTACTTGAGTCAAGGATCAGGAATCTGTAATCCTTAAAAAATGCAGGACTGAAATATTAATGAATCCCAGGCAGATCAAGTCCCAGACAAGAAGCACAAGATGGACAGGTTTCTTCAACTCAAGATCCTCTTCTAGTTCTATGTGAACAGTTCACATTCACAACTAGATTAGGGATCAAAAATAGTTTTGGACATCGTAACACTGGTTTCTCTTCCAATGACCTGCCTATGAAGCCATAATAGAAAAGATTATGGAACAACTTGGAAAGAATATTCTGAATTATGCAATTAACATTTTAATATGTAGAAGAAAGAACTAGTATAATATAAAAAATATTTAGAACTACAAAACTAAATCAGGATTATTTTGATGTATGACATGATAAAGACAAGAGATACTCCTCTGATCCTGACTTGCCACTGCTCCAGCCAGAAAACAACCACGTATCAACAATTTCAAGCCTAAACAGCTACAAGAAGCAAAAGTGTAACATGAAGGAAACATCCTAAGATTTCAGAATCTGCTACTGGCACCAGCTGCTGTAATTTCTCGCTTTTAACAATTAGGCATCACAGGGGAGGTTGTACTTTGGAACGTAACGACTCTGTCTCTTAGTCAGGCTCTGCTAAAAACAGCAACCAGCAAGGAAAAGAAATGAAATATGTTTTTAATGCTGTCATTCTTTTAAAAGTATGACATCACTGGAAATCTAGTTCATGCTACCCTTTAAAAGGTTTTTGTGCCCCTGTGAATTTCAGGTGAAAATCCAACAAGTCCAGCATGCTGTCAGACTCCATAAACAGTCTGTACACCTCCAGAATCCTTTGGGCTTGTAATGAAAAGAAATTCTGCAGTTTTTGCTGAGCAATGGAAACAATCTGGCATCTCTATACTTCCTCCCAGTACCTTCTTCCTCAGGACCACTTCTGTTCCTCCTTCCACATCTTTTTCTTCAAGATCTCAGGGTAAGAGCTCAGGATTTCTTTGCATTTAAAAGATCTAATTAAAAAGTATGGCAGCAAGACCCTTTGATAGGCTGAGAAGTGACTTGTCAAAGGTCTCAGAGTAAATCCGTCTCTGATGTGAGACCTGAACCCCATTTCTTTTTTTTCTTTTTTTTTTTTTTTTTTTTTTTTTNGTGCTTCCACTGCAAGTGCTTCTATCATTCTTCTATGAGTATCAAAAGAGATGTCAGTTACACAGCCAAGGGACAGAGTGGAGCTATGGGAAAGAAAACCCTCTAGAGTGACATGGTTTCATGCTGTTTCTTTAATTTTTTTGTCTGGCAAGTGAAATATATTTCACCAGAAGGTGGGAAAGGACTTGGAACAAAATTGATCTTGGCTGAGCAAACATTTGACAATGTTCTGTGGGAAACAGCCATCTGTCTTGGGAGATATCAGCTCCAGGAGATACTGATGGCACTAAAAATATCTGCCTTAGTCCACAGTCCCAAGGCTTTCACTTCCAAGCATGGAGAGCCTCAATTCTTCAGCAGCAAACCTTTTCATTTATTATTTTTGGAATGTTGTCTTACCAGGTGTGCAGTGAAAACCTCTGGTTTGTTCAAGATGGAGCTGCACATGTTCTGGTGCCTGGGCTGAGTGGAAACTACAAAGGAGCTGCAGAGAGATAATTAATATGGATTAAATGGAAAAAGTTCTTTGTGCCCTACTTCACAAGTACAGACTATACACAGAGATGGATGTTTATCTCAGAAGAGCTTTCCTGGAGCAGTTTGGCAGGGTGGTTTCTTCTGAAATACACAGAGAAGAAAAAAAAATATTTTAACGAAACTGGAAAACTATGTTGTAGAAATTAATAATCTGTTATGAATTATGAATATTAATTTTGGTATGAACATTATTTTTATTAATAATATTTTTAAATTTGGAAAAATCCCCTGAGATTCTTTGGATCTCTGGTTGACAGGAAGTAGTTGCACAAAGGGTATTTATAAACATGGAATTAAACAGTTCAAACAATCAGAACTTGGAAAATAAGAACGTGAACACAGGAACAATTCTAACTATGCTTATGGAGTCTTAGCATAAATTCCAGCATATGTACTCACGGTGTGCTGTGGTGAAAATACAAAGCATTCCAGGTGGAGGGAAGGAGAGAAGAGTATACTTGCTGCTAAGCTGCTGCAAGCTGCAAACACATGGCTGCGGTGTCTCCCAGTTAAATGAGCCGTGAATAGAGTGCTGTTGCCAGTGGAGAGTTGCATTAAATACATTATTTTGAAAATGAAATTGGCCAATAGGCACTAGCATCATTGTTTTGGCCAGCGAATTCAAAGCTTCGTGCCTTATGTGACTACCCGGGCATGCTGAGGGGCAGCACAAGACACTTGACTCGACAGTGCTAAGTACCTAGCCCTCAGTTCTTTGCTGGGGCCAAACCCTTAATTGTTTGGCTTGATCCATCAAACTCCTGGACCCTGGCACAAGGAGGAGGGGAGCAAGGGTTAAACCCAAGGGTGCTGAGACAACTGGCTGATGTTATTGCTCTGCCACTCTCCATCGTTTTTGGTAAATGGTGGCGGACAGGAGAGGTGTCTGAGGACTGGAGGAGAGCCAGTGTCACTCCAGTCTTAAAAAAGGGCAAGAAGTTCCAGGGAACTATCGACAGTCAACCTCACTTCCATCCCTGGAAAAAAGATGAAGCTGCTCCTTTTGGAGGGCATCTCAGGGTACTTGGAAGAGAATAAGGTTATCAGGAGCCGTCAGCATGGATTTACCAAGGTGAGGTCATGCTTGACTAACCTAATAGCATTTTATGATGACATAACTGAATGGGCAGATTCAGGGAGACCAGTGGATGTAGTCTACCTTGACATTAGTAAGGCCTTTGACACCATCTCCCATGACATTCTAGTGAGCAAGCTCAGGAAGAGTGGGATGGAGAGCAGACAGTGAGGTGGATTAGGAACTGTTTACAAGATAGAGTTCAGAGAGTGGTGATCAATGTTGCCAGGTCCCACTGGAGAGCTGTAACCAGTGGAGTCCTCCAGGGATCAGTGCTGAATCCAGACCTGTTCAACATCTTCATCAATGATGCTGATGAGGGCACAGAGTATCTGCTCAGCAAGTTTGCTGATGACACCAAACTAGGAGGCTTGGTTGATCCAGCTGAAGGCTGTGAGGCCATCCAGTGAGACCTGGACAGACTGGAGAGCTGGGCACAGAGGAACCAGATGAAATTCAAGAAGGACAAGTAGCAAGTACTGCACCTGGGGAGGAATAATAAACTCCACCAGTACAGGTTGGGAGGTGATCTGCTGGAGAGAAGCCCTGTGGATAGTGACCTGGGAGTCCTGGTAGATAACAAGTTATCCATGGGACAGCAATGTGCCCTTGTGGCCAAGAAGGCCAGTGGGATCCTGGGGTGTATTGGGAAGAGTGTGTCCAGCAGATCCAGGGAGGTTCTCCTGTCCCCTCTACTCTGCCCTGGTGAGACCCCATCTTGAGTACTACATTCAGTTTTGGGCTCCCCAGTTTAAGAGGGACAGGGATCTGCTGGAGAGGGTCCAGCAGAGGGCTATGAGGATGATTAGGGGACTGGAGGGCATGCCTGAGGGACCTGGGACTTTTTAGTATGGAAAAGAGAGGACTTAGAGGGGATTTGATAAATGCCTATAAATATCTGAGGGCTGGTCAGGAGGGGGTGGGGAACAGGCTCTTCTCACTTGCTCCCTGTGATAGGACAAGGAGCCATGTGTGTAAGTTGCAGCAAAAGAGGGTCTGCATCAACACTAGGGGGAACTTCCTTTACTGTAAGGGTCAAAGAGCACTGGAACAAGCTCCCCAGAGAGGTTGTGGAGTCTCCTCTAGAGACTTTCAAGGCCTGTCTGGATGCAATCCTCTGTGGTGTGTGCTAGGTTGTATGGTTCTGCCCTGGCAGGGGGGTTGGACTCAATGATCTCCTTGGGTCCCTTCCAACTCCTAACATCCTGTGATCCTGTAGTCTGGCAGGATTTATACCCTACTAGGACAAGCAGCTCTTTATTAATCATTGATGAGGATAACATATTCATTGAAACAGAAACAGCCCTCATCCCATGTCACAGAACCACAGAATTAACCAGGTCAGAAAAGAACTTTGAGATCATCGAGTCAATCCGATCACTTAACACCTTCTAATTAACTAAAGTGCCTCTTCCAGACTCCTTTTAAACACCTCCAGGGATGGTGAATCCACCATCTCCCCAGGCAGCCCATTCCAATGGCCAATCACTCTTTCTGTGAAGAACTTCTTTGTGATGTCCAACCTAAACCTGCCCTGGCACAGTTTGAGACTGTGTCCTCTTGTTCTGTCACTGGAACAACTCCTGTCTGGCTACAACCTCTTTTCAGATAGTTGTAGAGAGCATAAGGTCTCCCTTGAGCCTCCTCCAGGCTGAACAACCTCAGCTCACTGAGCCGCTCCACATAGATTCACAGAATCATAGAATGGTTTAGGTTAGAAGAGACCTCAAAGA
>VWZI01006024.1:0-10994 GCA_013396835.1 Psilopogon haemacephalus
CCCAGAAATCATCTAAGGGGGCAGGGGGGATTATTGGCATCTCGCAATAGGGAAAAGAGCAGCGCCCATAAACATCATTGTTATTTTCTTAGGTGAAGAGACTTCCCTTTGCTTCCTGTGATCAAAAAGGGTTGTTAACAGTTCCTGCTAAAAGCCAGCGCTTGCAGCCTGTAACTTTACACATGGGCTGCATTAGAAACAGGAGAGATGATTTTTCCTCTCCATTAAGAAAAGCCAAAAGCTTTATGTTAACCTTCGATGTTGGGATTTTACATTTTCCTTGGTAGGCTTCACAGAGCAGTCAGATTTGGTAGGGAATCAAAAGGAGAAATTAATCTTTAAAGCTATGGCTTCTACCCCTATACTGGAGAAATAACCTTGATGGAGCTGTGCCTATCCCTACTAATTTAATTTCTTATTTGCTTTTTTTTTTTTTTTTGTCACCCAATATTTTTTTCATAACCCACTTTTTATAAAGGTCTGTATGAGGTCTCCCAGGTATGGAAATATCTTCAAGAAGTCATGCCAGCTGTTAGGCAGAACTGTAAGAACACAGTCATAAGGTCTTCAAAATGCTAAGAAGATCAAAACTCAGGAATGGATACGCAAGACTTCAAACAAGAAGTTTGAAGCAAAGGAAAGAACCCCCTAGGACAGGAAAGATAAGGACGTGCTGGAGCATGTCCAGAGAAGGGCCATGAGGATGATCAGAGGGCTGAAGCACATCTCCTATGGAGACAGGCTGAAAGAGTTGGGGCTGTTCAGTTTGGAGAAGAGAAGGCTCCAAGGAGACCTTATTGCAGCATTCCAGTATCTGAAGGAGGCCCACAGTAAGGCTCATGAGGGAATGTCAGATGCTGATAGGACTAGGGGGGATGGAGCAAAACAAGAAGTGGATAGATTCAGATTAGATGTTCGGAAGAAGTTCTTGCCCATGAGGGTGGTGAGACACTGGAACAGGTTGCCCAGGGAGGTGGTGGAAGCCCCATCCCTGGAAGTTTTTAAGGCCAGGCTGGATGGGGCTCTGAGCAACCTGAGCTAGTGTGAGGTGCCCTTGACCATGGCAGGGGGGTTGGAACGGGATGATCTTTGAGGTGTCTTCCAACTCTGACAGTTCTGTGATTCTGTGATCTCAGAAACACTACAGATGCTCCTTTCAGATTCAGTGTCAAGCCCCCACTTCTCTTTGGCTAACAAGTCTGTGCTAGATTAATCTTTTTACCTAATGGTTTTGTCAACACTGGCTACATCCCAAAGTGTGTGTTTGTGTGACGAGGTGACACACAGGGTGAGGAATAAAATATGTTTTAATGAAAGCAAGCTTAAAACCTGCCATATTTAAGGTAGTTTTTCCCGGGGTGTTCAAAGGTAAGCCAAGACAGTTTCAGCTTGGGAGCCTTTGAGGAGTGTGATATGTCATTGTGCTTCAGTGAAAACATGAAGTCGACCTCTCACTTCAACAGTGGGTACTGCTGCTGTCTCACCAGAGTGTCTCAGCAGCAGGCAGACGTGGAGTGGGTACCGACTTCTGGAAGGGGAGCCAGCCTCTGCCTACTGTCAAAAGGGTGAGAGATTTCAGTGGAAGTCCTTTCTGATTCACAGATTCTTGAGAGTTCATCCAGCCAAGATGGCAGTTTGCGGAGGATCTTTTCAGTCTTCTTAGTCAGGCTTGTGTGCTGCAAACAGCCACAGAGGACCTCAATTTGCTGTTTGTAAACAGCGATAGAGCAGTCTTAAAGGAGCTTTTGTTCTACAAACAGTTGTCAGCCACGGCAGCGCTATTTTACTTCCCGGCGTTCATCTGCAGATGCATTCCCAGGAGATGCGTCCAACCCCTCACAGATGTGGCTCCTTGCCAGGGGGCATGCACTTGGCTTCTGCCATCTAGGCAGCTTCAGCCGCGCTGGGCCGTGTTGGTAACAGCTCTGCAGTGGAGACAGCGAGTCTGGGAGCGTTTTTCTTCAGAATGGCATAGTTTGGACATGGTTCCTCATATAGACACAGCTCCTCGCTGAGGCCCCCTTCTAACAAATATTTATGCCCATGAGTAATTTCAAGAGCATTAGCAATGAGTTGAGTGGGCTGAGTCCTGGGTTCACAGTAGACACTGAGGAAAGCAAACCTTTTGCAAGAAGGGTTTACACACGTGCTCAAATGTATTTTGCAGTAAGGGCGGACTTTAGTGTGTGCTGAAAAGCTTTTTGGAAGTGAAGGATGAGAATTTCCCCACTGTCTGGTTTCCTTTTCATTTTATGTCAATCGATGAATATTTTGTGAGGGTTGCTCATACTCTTTATGTAACATTAATAATTAAATTATTTTATTTCTGATCATATTTACCGTTCTTTCTCCCTCTAAATACAATAAAAGCCCTTGCAGCCATTATTCTCTTTTGCATTTGTTACATATAAAAATACTCTCCAACACCAACACCTAAGAGATCAGATCTTTCCTAAAGCACATTTTTTCTGACTTATAAAAGTTTTACAAGTTATAAAACCCCTGAAACAGTACATTTCTGATGGAAATGATGACTAGAACATATCTACAGGTGTTGCTATAATACCTCTAAAAGCAGGGGTCAGGGAAACCTAGCTCAGCTAAAAATAGGCACGGTTTTATTTCTTCTTATTACACATTTAATACTTTGGTTCTTCATGCTGAACATCAACAGGAGATCACAGGAATCCCATGTGAGTTTTTTTCCCTCAGCTTGTGAACTCTTAGCAGGCAATGTGTTTGCACTAGGAGTTAACATCTTCCTAGAGGGCTAGCGCCACATCTTTGGCTGGTGCAGACTGGTGTAGACCTAAAGAAGTTGAGAGACCTGATTTAACAATAGTTCACACAGTAAGGCACATCTCTGTTTTGAATTGTGTAACTCAGCGCAGCCTAGTGTGCATGCAGCCTGATGTGGTGGTCTTCAGAAGGATTGTCAGGCTATGGGGAAAATCTCCTGGGTTAACCTGTTTAAGCTGTATTTGCTCATCCAGTCTTTGATCCCAGGATCCATATGTTAGTGAAGCCTATGTTTACTTGAGTAGACACTTGGTCAACCAACAATGATAGCCCCAGACAACATCTTTATATGTTGATAGCTGCCACTTTACTAAATCCTGTCCCTGCAAGCCCTGCACACACAGAAGACTGAAAAACTATCCTGAGTGATCCCCACAAAGCTGAGGCGAGGTGCCTGAAGTTGGCCAGCATGAGTACACCTGATGTCTTCACCTAGGCTGTGTCTTCCCTGGTGAGGGACACCACGTGTCATTATCACTTCTTTCACCTTTACCTCATTGTCTTCACCTTCTTTGCTTGTGCTCTGCTGTAAACTGCCCCAGGTGAGTGACTGAAAGGCGTGAGTTTATGACATATGCATACGTGTGTGTGTATTGAAACATCGTGTGCTTGGCCTGAGCAGAACGAGGAGTTCAGATTCTTCTGCCACAATGCTACAAGCAATGCTGTACTAGCTGTGCAGTTTGACTTCCACAGCAGCTTCTCATCAGCCCTCTTTTCCCAGCCCTCTACTGAGGGACCTGTACATTTGTGTTCCATTAGAGGCTCTGATAAGGCTTTTCCCCAAAAGGCCAAACTCACTGATTGTTGTACACTCTTCACAGGGAAAAAAAATAAATACAATCATGAACTACAAATAAATATCATGTACTGAGAACTGATCATGTCTTTGATTTCTTTCCTAGCTGAACGCATCCATCTGTGACATCCTCTTTTTCCCTCCAAGTCCAGCGTGTGATTCAGCAGCGCCTTGTGAGATTACTGCTGAACCCAAATCCTCCCTTTGCTGCTTTAACTATTTGCTCCCAACTGCTCACTGTGGAAATTATTTTACGGAATTGGTGACTGATGATTCAGAGCTATGTAGGTAATCCCCTTGACCCCCCCCCGTAGACTGACTCATCTCGCTGCTCATCAGATCCACCTGCTCAGGGCATAACTGTGATATAAATCCACACTGCCTTACATGGCTGATGGTCTCAGCTGGGGTGGCACATGCTGCCTGCTGTCAGTATGGAAGTGGGTTGTTTGCTGACCTTGGTTATGTATCTGATGACATTGCCTGATTCTGAGCGTTCTAAAGTAGTGTTAATAAGTATTAAGTACCTGAACTGCTTCAGCACTCAGTAAGGTGGCACAGACAGCAATGACCCTAATTGGTGGGGGTTTTCACGTGTTCTGGTTACTGAAGTATCCTCACCAGTGAAACCAAACACAGCAGCTGTGATGTGATTCAGTTCAAAATTTCTTTGTATTGCTCTTGAGGAAGAAAAGGTGAACACGTTGTTGAAGCTGAAATCAAACTAAAAGTGACATGGTAGATGACTGAGAAACTAGAAAGTCAGATATCACTGCTGCCAGAAGGCACACTAACAGAGTCTAATCTTCTCAAAAGCTGTACTGTAGGAAACACTATTTCTCCTTTACTTTCTCAATTATATTAATTTAATTGTATTCACATGGTCTGGTAGTGACTGTCCCTGGAGCTCCTGTACTGGTCAAGGATGGTCACAATGTAGTTAGAAGATAACTTGCAAGGAACACAGCTAATCGGGTTCCTGCAAGAGAATGAAGTGATCGAAAACACAAGGCCAGACTCTTCACAGCTGAAGATCCTCTCTCTCCTTTCAAAGCCCCAGAAAAGGGCCATAAGAGTATGGCTATTGAGTCAGGGGATAATGCATCTGAATTGCAAAGTGACACAGCAAGGAAAGACCAAAAAAGATCCAATGGATGTGACTCAGCTTTTGAGATGGGGCAATGAGAGAGCTTTCTACAGGACTGTTTCACTAATGTGTGTACTGAGTTTGCCTTAAGTTTCAAGCAGAGATTACCTCTCAATCACAGCATGGACAGGTGGTGCCTGGGGAGGATTTCGTCGTGTGGAAGGTGGTGATCTCAAAATAGCAAAGTTATGAATGCTGGAAGAATAATGAAAAGGAGAAAGAAATAAATCCAAATATCTCAGATAGAAGACAGTTTATGGATCAACCAAAATGACTCTAATGGGTGTAATCAACAAATACACAGTGGCACTGCAATCCATCCGAGTTTGAAATTATCCCAGTCCCAGCACAGCATGTAAAACATCACCATTACACCAAATATGGAGCCGTACCAGAAGTTTCATCTCTGGTTCTTCCCAGAAGTATTCTTCAGAGACCTGGGAGCATGAAGCTGAATCTGCTATGTGGAAGGGAGTGTGAGTCTTCCCAGGGCCCTGCCCAGGATCAGACATACAGGAGTCATCCAAGTGTCAGGAAGCACTGTGGGCTTTTAGGTATACAATGAGGATTTCTCCTTTCATGTTCATTGGGATGTTGCACCCCTAGCAGAAGTATAGATATGTACCAGGGATTCATCAGGAGGCCAGGTTCCTTGTGTGGACCTGCAATGGGTGGCACACTGACAACCCACAACTTGCTCAGGGAGGTTGTGGCTGCTCCCTCCCTGGAGGTGCTCAAGGCCAGGCTGGATGAGGTCTTGAGGATCCTGATCGAGTGGGAGGTGTCCCTGCCTATGTTTTGGGGTTGGAACTGGATGATCTTTGAGGTCTCTTCCAACCTAAACCATTCTATGATTCTATGATTCTATGATTTAATACCTCCAAACAGATTGAGAAATGCCATATGCAGGTCCTCAGCTGTGCCTGATGCAGCAATTGCTTTTGTGTCTTTTTGGAATTCTGTTGGTAGATCTATCTTATGCTTGTGACTTCTCAGAGAAGACATCTTCACTGGAAGGCTTTTTTGAGCTCTAAGTTAGATTATAGGAAAACAGAAGATACGTTCAAACAGGCAAACTTTGAATTAATTCTAGAGCAGGATATCAGCAGTTGAAATCCAATTTTTCCCCACTAAGATCTCAAGCTTATTGAATAACTGAAAAAAAAATAAATAGTTTAGAACATGAGTGAAAATTTTGGCCATTTTGGCCTTGTTCTAACTCTGAAAGTAAATTGGGAATAACTTCAGTCAACCTCAATTAGGCAAATGCTGGCAGTTTTGAAAATCTCGCATGAAGGTTTGTGGGTCAGGGACTCTGTTATGCTCTGACTAGATGACTTCTCAGCCTTGCTGTGACGTTGTTCGAATGCATTCAGTGTTGTGCAATATGTTTTTGCATATCTTTGGCAATCTCTCTTTCCAGAAATCCTGGATGTTAAAAGGCTGGAGGAGGAAGGCAATCAGATGTTCAAAGCAGGGGCTACATCTCCTTTCGTCTTCATCTTTAACCTCAGTTAAGAACAGTTCAGGTCTGCCATAACCCAACTAATGAAATCTTAAGAACTCAGTTTCTTCTTTGTAACGCACTTAAAAAGACAACCCAAACCTGGCAATCCAGGGCAATTTCCACATAAGACAAGTAGTGGACAAGTAGTGGAGTAGTAGATACTGCTGCAGTGTCTAAGACTTAGACATCCTCTCCAGCCCATATAGCTCTAGGGTGCTCTGGGGTAATCATGAGGGTTGTTTAAGTTTTTTAAGATGACTGCAGGATATTAAAGTAAAGATTTCCCAGTCCTACTAAGCTGCAGGAGCTAAATATATCCTTCCTGTTTACTTTCTGTGTGACTTTAGACTAAGCTCCAGTCTATAAAACAAAATGCATCTTTGGTGTCTCAGCTTGAGAAGGAGCAGTACAGCCCTAGTTAGTAATACAGCATCGTCTGACCGTCTGCCTCTGCCAAAGCTGGCAACAAAACATGCTTGAGGGAAGTTCAGGGGACAGCTGGCAATATCTGGATCAAATCAGTTCTGTGGTTTAGTTCAAACTTATGGGATAAGGCGTATGCTAATGCTCTTTCTCCTTTTTTACATAAGCATTTCCATTTGTAATGAGCCATTGATTTTGGAGGCTGCAGACTGTATTCACAGAGAGAATATATCAAGTTCTAGGACATATTTGGCTTTGACAAAGACTTACTTTCCAGTTTCTCAGTTCATGACAGACTGATAGCTGATTTCGTGTATCTGATATTAAAGTTTCCTGCCTTTTTTTTTTTTATTATTATTTATATTCCACTCCAGATCTTTCTGTGTGGTGAGGACCTCTGCATCCCACTCACAGTGTGCAGAATTACCCTCAGTAATCATGGATGTTCTGCTTTCTTGTCTTCCAAAAACAGGCATCTTCTTGGAGGAAAGGGTCACAGGATGATGATTTCTTTTTATAAGCAGATGTGAAGAACATGAAAAACTTAATAGCGAGTCCAAAAACTACCAGAGGCACTGTTTTGCAGTGCAGGGTGTACAGTCTAGTAAATCCAAACATCTCTAATGTAACATAGCTATGCCTTCCCTACCTCTCTTTTTGTCTCAAAGAAGAAGGTCAATTTTGTATTTCAAAAACGCTATCAAAGATTTAATGATTATACCATTGGCCATAGTTCAAACAATACAGGCAGGAAAGAATGTACAGCTGTCAAGTGTAAACAGAAATGGGTACAGCTCAGAAGTGCTTCAGACAAATCATTGTATGTCATCGGCTGGTTTTAATTAAGAACAGACCAAATATTCCATCCCTTTCCTCTCCCTCTTTCTTCTCCCTCTTTCTCTTCCACCTCTTCAGTAACTTAAGACTAAATATTTTGTAGCCTATTGTCTTATTGGTGTCTGTCCTTGTGGAAGTAAGTAAATGAATATGGAAATAGCTTGACTCATAGTTCAAAGCGTATTATAACTTCTCAGGGAGACCACAAGATTGTAATCTTAGAACTGCAACAGCAATAGGTTCGACATGCACCTCCCCACTTTCTGCATGGAAAGTCTTGCTTCAGGAGCAGAACTCCATCATGTTGTTTCATGTTCCCATTTAAATAATTGGCTTAGAAGTAGATTTCATGTTGATCACCTCAATCAACCAAGTTTTTTTTTTATGTGCCTTGCACAAGTCTTGGGCCTGGCAGAAGGGATACCTATTTGTATTATATCCTACTTTCATAAATGAGACGTTAACCTATACTTAGAGTCTTCTGAATGGGTCTGAGCCTTTCTTTTGTTGAGGAATGAGGAAAGAGGTGGTACACATACTTTTGGGGTTTTTTTTAAATGTATTTTATGTTAGCTTCCCTGGATTGCCCCACTTCTGTGTTTTGCTTTTGGCACTGGTATAGGTCTCTTCTGGCGCTGAGACTTCAAAAAGTCATATTCACCAATAAACATATTGCAGCTAAAGACCTGACTGTGAAGAAGGATGCATAGGTTTACTTCTCTTAATACTGTGGCACAGAAGTGCTTCTCTGAGAGTACCTATTAACAGTTTACCAGGTTGTATTTCAGGCAAGCTTAAGCCAGTTTATTTTCAGCTGATGAGTAGATTGTATTTCTGCAGCAGCAATGGTATAGTCTGTACACATATTGTACTCGTTTTGAAGAGTAACCAAGAGAAGAAAACACACTGTTGCTGCCCGAAGTGAAGTAGCACTCTGCGATTTGGCTCTGCAGTGGAGAAATTGTCTCCACCGGGAAGGGAAATATACTAGACATTTACTTGTCAGCGCATCCTATTTTGTTGTAAAGAACATCAATAAGGGCAATTATTGATGGTACATTCTGAAAGATTTTAAGGAGGGGGGGGTGGGGGGTGTGAAAAAAGCATTACATGTATCTCTACTGCAATGATAAGTGTGAGTATCTTATAAGAAGGCACTCCTACATTTGCAAGATAGATGAATAAAGATAAAGCTTCTTTCTCTGTCCATTCTTGCTGACATTGGAACTCTGCTTCTTCTGGGTAAAAAGCATTTACTTTGCCTAGACAGAAAGGGTGCTTTATCCTTGGAGAACAGTTTATGGCTTCCCACATGAAAAGCATTCTTAGCAGACATCATCCCATATTCTAATGACCACAGAAAAGAGTAGACATCACTGATAAATGCAGTATCGGATATTTCCATATTTGCTCATAACAGAGAGGCAAAAGCAATGAGAAAAAAACTCAGTTAATTTGTGCTCACCAATACCAGTATCAGTTAATGAAAACTGCAGGCAGACTTACCTTGCATAAGATTTCCAAACCCCCTTTTTAATTTGCTAGCTAAAGAAAGCTTTTCCATTTAAAATATTAAGGAAGCCACCTCTGAATCACCTGGCAGGAAAAATACTTCCTGCAAGATAGCTGTCATCCATATTTTTAATTTCAAAAGTCTCACTTGTAACTACAAAGCTGCGATCTAAGATCATAGGGGATTGGGCTTGTTCTCTTAGAGCACTGGGATACAAATTTACCTCTCGACCAAAGCTGAGGGTAGGTTATAGCTACTTCTACCACATAGAACATGTATACACACATAACACTCTGTAGCTACCAAAAGCCCATATTCTGATCTAGGCTCTTCAGTATTTAGGCTAGGAGACAGTTTGTCTGCTGCTTGGTTTGGGGTTTGGGGCTTGGGATATTTTTTTGTTTGTTTTACTGACCTCTTACTTAAATACCAACAACACTAAATATAGTGCAAGAATCTCTGCACAGGGGCTAAACCACTTTCACATTTCCTTTTATTTTTCAGTTTGTCTTTCTCTCCAAAAGAGGGTGATAATTACAAACCAATAGCTGGGAAGCAAAACAAAAAAATAAAACTGAAAACTTTGTTAAGGCTATGTGGAGAGACAGCAGATAAGTTTTGACTCTGGCTCTACAAACAGCCTAGCTTGTATCCTCAGACACACTGGAAAAAAAAAAAAAAAGATACAAGAGAGAGAGAAAGAAAAGAAATGCAAATGATCATAGAAACATGAGATGAATTAGGAAGACATATGGAGATCTCCATGAAATATGGTCTCTAAATTTACTGGGAAACATGTTTCCTATTTGCTTCACACGTTCAAATGTCTGTTTCGTGCGCAGCAGAAACAGATTTCCTTTATATTCTGTGTGGGGTTGGCTTAATATGGATACAGTACTTTATGAAACATAACTCTGCAGTGTGTGCTTTTATGTATTTTGTACGCTAATTATTATTAATATAGAGGATATGCATATGCTATATTGTGTTTATTTCATAATGCTTGTATCAGGTTTGGTAAGCAAGCTAATATTTCTAGCAAGTAATGTAGACAGAGGCCCCCCAGATGGATCAGAAGAGCTGTCTGAAAAAAAGCCATACTTTTTTACAAGGCTCAGAAGCCCAGTAAAACTTCTCTACATCCTCATGCAGCTTCCCAACAGAAAATAAAAATCCTTTATTAAATAATGTGGCCCTTTAGGGAGACGTATATGACATCATCTGAACAAATGTATTTGATGAATAATGCATTATGATGCACCACTCTGTGAGTGCGATCGCGGAGCTTGGTGTGTGGGAGGCCTCTGAAATAGACAAGTTTTCTGCCTTAATTTTATTCTTGAGAAACAGGGAGAGATGTTTCCCTTTGAAATGAGTAAGATCCTCTGTGAAAGATTTACTCTTAAAAACCTGCCAAGGTATTATGTTACTTTCAAAAGTCCTTTTCACTTTTATTTTTTTTTAAGAATCTGCTCCAACATAAACCAATTGAGACAATACAATGCCTGGATCAGGGGAAAATCAAGTAAAAAAAAAAAAAACCTTTACCTTCATGATTCATCAAATCCCTTTTTCTTTTTCTTTTTTTTTTAAATCTGTGCTGCTCATTCAGTTACAGCAAAATGCAGCAGTTATGTTTTGTAACTATCTAAACTTCAGCGCCGTTTAAGCAGAACTACACCTTGTATTACTGCACATGAATAAGCAACAGGCAAAAGCATCTACCTACGGCATGTCTCTTCTGAATATGCAGGGAGCCTTGGGATAATCCTAGCACAGAGTGGAAAATTTTTGAGAGGTGGCTCCCAGTGAGTTAGTTGATCAGTTTTTCCCCTCCTGTGGTAGCAAGATCCTCTGTGAAAACTGTTGGATGACGACTTGCAAATTAATGTCAGATTTTAACATAGGTTTTAAAAAACTGAGAAGTCCCACAATGTGGAAACCCCAGAAAATCTCTTTCTTTTTTTTT
>VWZI01006024.1:15225-30657 GCA_013396835.1 Psilopogon haemacephalus
AAAACTCAGTCAGACTGAAATTAGCTGTTGAATTTAGAAGAAATTCTCTGATTTTTTTTTTTTTTCAATTATTCATTCATCACTAGTCACAAGTTTAGTCACAACTTCGGTGATAAAAGTGTCACCCTAGTCATGATATTTAAACCAGTTGCGGGACACAGATGACTCAGCTGCAGTTCAAAGAGACTCTTGTTTCTGTCAGATGGAGGCCAACAGCATTCACACAGTTTTTTCTCATGTGAGAACTGTTAAGATACATCAAACTGAGTCATTGCGGGTAGTTCTGCGAATGTCAGTCCAGTGCTCGGTAGCATTCGAATGAAAAGTAGTGCTGTGAAAGGCAGCTGTAAGGAATAAAACAGAAAACGTTGCTAGGACACATTTTAGCATCTCTGGTGTATGTTAAAGTACGAGGTGAGGGCAGGAAGAACACAGAGAGGGCACTATGGAAGAGTATCCAGACAAAGACCTAATAAACTGTAATTTAGGAAGGTGGCAGTGGGAAAGTTATAACTGGAGATGGATACACAGTTAAAGTGACAGCATGAGGAAGTGACTAGAGGAGGAACTTGCTATCATATGCAAGCTGAGGGGGCAGCCTCCAAGACAGTTAGGCACAGGTATGGGTTATGCTAGAGGGGATTTTTCCACATTATTTTTGGTTGTCCCATTATTTTTAAGTTGTGAAAGTTTACGTCATGGAATACTGTGGAAGCTAAAGTCTAAATGGAAAAAAAAAAAAATGGCTGCTAGGGACTATGAAACATAGCAGAGCAAATACAGCCTCCAGCTCAGGAACTCCTTAAAGCACTGATGGCTGAAGCTGAGAGGAGGGAGGAGACATATCCTTACATGCTCACTATGTTTCTTGCTTGTTTTCCCTAGGTGTCCATTACTTTACCATTGCTACAAACAAGACAGATAGCTAAAAGGACCTCTGCTCTGACTCATTATTGACCATCTTTTAGCTCTTAGGAAGCGCTTGATCAGACTAAGTTATTTCTCAGAGAATATAGAATCATAGAATGGTTTAGGTTGGAAGAGACCTTAAAGATCATCCAGTTCCAACCCCCCACCACAGGCAGGGACACCTCCCACTACATCAAGACCTCATCCAGCCTGGCCTTAAACACATCCAGGGAGGGAGCAGACACAACCTCCCTGGGCAACCCGTTCCAGTGTCTCACCACCCTCACTGTGAAGAACTTCCTCCTAACATCCTGTTTAAAACCCCTCTGCCAGTTTGAACCCATTACCCCTCATCCTGTCATTACAAGACCTTGAAAATAGTCCCTCCCCAGACTTCCTGGAAGGCTACTATAAGGTCTCCTCGAAGCCTTCTCTTCTCCAGGCTGAAAAGCCCCAACTCCTTCAGCCTGTCCTCATAGCAGAGGTGCTCCAGCCCTCTGATCATCTTTGTGGCCCTCCTCTGGACTCTCTCCAGCAGTTCCATGTCCTTCCTGTGCTGGGGGCTCCAGAACTGCACACAGTAATATCCTACCACATAGCAAGACAGAGCAGCTTAGTGCTAGGTCATGGTCATGCAGACATTTGCATACAAGTGACTCCACGCATTTAAGTAGGCACATTACATTTCTTGGGACTACTCAAACGCATAAAATTAGGCATGCGCGAAAACACTTCCAGGTGCAGGGAATCTTAAGTGGCTCCGGTTCAGCAAAGTGCTTAAACACATGCCGAAACCTCCCTGCTGAAGAACTTTGGTGTGTTTGGCCAAGCATGTATGGACTTGTAGCAGAGCTAAACCAGTGGTTTACAGGCACGTAGAGAACAAATTATGAGATCAATGGATACTGGTTTAAACTCCGATTAAATAAATCAGCAACTGAGTATGGTGCACAGCTTGCACGCTGTAGTTGCAAGTCCATGAACTCCGCCAGACACGATGACAGAAGAGCCAAAATTCTCCTGATACAGACATTTATTTCTGATCTTTCCTTTCAGCAGACTCACTAATTGGACAGAAATTACCTTATATATATTTGTGGGCATCAATTTATCATAGTCGTGATTGTACGCAGCTATGGTTTTAGTTCTTCAAATCTCTTCCAGAGCAATAGGATTAGGTGAGACTGTCATTATTCTGATAAATAACGAGTAAAACCTTAAAAACTCGCTGACCGTGGAACAGAGACACTTGAAACAGAACGCAGTGTTTAGCCCCAGGCCTTGGCAACAATTGAAACAAAATGTTTTGAAACAAAGCAAATTGGCATTTTGCTGACTTTTAATGTGCTCTCTTTCCAAGCAAGACACCTGGTTCGGCTACACAAAACATCTATTCAGAATTATAGTCTGAGCTTTTGTTATGCAAAAGGTAAATGAGGGCAACATGAACTCTGTGAGAGAGTCAGGATTGGTTTGGGGTTTTTTTCCCCTTTTTCCCTGGGGTAATCTATCAAGAAGGTACTGGTTGCTGACAGGAAACCAGAAGTCTTTTGATGATGTGTTGGTTTCATTTTTGAGGGATGGAAGGAGCCAGTGCAGTATTAAAAAAAGATACCAAGTAGAGTGAAATACACTACCTGCATAAGTCCTTCCAGAATCTGACAGGGGCCTACAGGAAGGCTGGGGAGAGACTATTTACAAGGTCTTATAATGACAGGATGAGGGGGAATGGGTTAAAACTGGCAGAGGGGATATTTAAATGGGATGTTAGGAGGAAGTTCTTTCCAGTGAGGGTGGTGAGATGCTGGAACGGGTTGCCCAGGGAGGTTGTGGCTGCTCCCTCCCTTGAGGTCTTCAAGGCCAGGTTGAATGAGGTCCTGAGCAGCCTGTTCTACTGGGAGCTCTCTCTGCCTATGGTGGGGGATTGAAAGTAGACGATCTTTGAGATCTTTTCCAACCTAAACCGTTCTATGATACTATGATCTATGTTCCTGCTTTTGAATACCAGGTTTTATAAAAATGGCACATGTGTGTGTGTGTGTGCGTGCAGGTGTGCGCAGGTGCATGCGTGCAGGGTCATACCAACGTATAAGAAAGGGAGATTCACCTGAACAAAAGGCTAAAAAGGGACATATCACAACATTCCTGTGTTACCTTGACTTCAATACTTTGAAAGGTGTTTTATGAGATCCCTGTCTGATGCTGAATCTGTCATGGGCTTCCTTGGATCTCTGCTGGCTTGGGTTTTTAGTGAATTTGAACCACTCGGATATGATAGATTATCAATTGTATTAACTCTCTGAATGGAGCTCAGCGCAGGCTAAGGGAGACCAAAACGCCAGCTTTGGAATTTACACTTGCAAAAAGGTATAGATTCAATACAAAATACTTGCCTGATTGTTCAGGACAGTTCTTTCATCTTAAATTGGATTTGAATTGGATGCCCTATATCAGTATTAAATCTCAGTCATGCTGATCAGAAGCCCAAAGAGCTTGAGCAGTTTGACCACTCACTCCTCAGACTCCTCAAGTTTCCAGGCCACAGCAAAGTAGCTTGAAGCTCTCCGTCATATAACGCAGGGTAATCTACCAAAGTACCACTGTTACAAGAAAAAAAATCCTCTGTGTTTGCTGATCAAGCCTCACAACTCTCAACAAAGTGCAGGCAACGCCTTCTGCACTGATGCAGCCCATAATCAGGTTTTTTGGAGGTCGCAGGAGAGGCAATAAGTGTATAGGTATGGCCTCTCTAACTGCAGTGAGTTGATTGCTGCTATACATGGAGCTCCCTTTGCTGCTCATGGGCACAGCCTCTCAGCCATCAACAGCTAGAAGTATGTTTCAATATTTTGTTAGAGCTGCTGACTAAAAACTTTTCAAAAGGACTTGACTCTGACTAATTTCTCCTATTGAAAAAAAAAAATAGTTGACTAAATGTCTCCCTTTGTACTTTGGAAGGAGGGAGGAAGTGCTCTTTAAAAGCACTTTTAATTTTGTAATACAAATAAGCAATATTTTCACACGTTGAAATAGTAATAATAACAATAATTAAAAGTTTTTGAAAGTAATTAAATTAAATCTGGTTTGATTTAATCAGAGGGGGTTTATTTTTTAAAATGTACTTGGTATTTTAGCTATATATTCTGACATCCATATATATATAATTTTTTTTAACTTTTTTTCCCCCTGATTGAAGATAGTAAAATATTCAGAATCTTGAAATTGTTCCATGGGATAGAAAAACACAACCCCCTACCCAGCTCTACTAGAAAACAAAACATGAAAAGACAGTCATGAAATTATGCCTGAACATGTTTTTTGGGGGATGGTAGGCATGAAAGAGGTAAACATTCCTGTTGGTGGATGCTTCAGGAAATTCAGATCTGTGCTGGTGCATATAGGTGGTAGATATACTGGGTAGATATATGGGGGAGTATTGTGGGTTCTGTGAGGTGATTCTCTTCTCTTGGACAAAAAGATCTTACCATAATTTTGTACAATGGACAATTCCCTACACCCTCCATATACTTATTTCTTAAAGCAGAAAGGTGAGTCCCCTCTGCAGGTGGTTGTCCCAAGTATTATTATTTAATTACAATAATCACAATCGTGACAGTATTGCAAGGTAGGGCTGCCACATTTTCAACAAGATGAGAAAGAAGGGGATTGGAGTAGCAGGGGTAGCCCAGGCATCAAAACAGGTTCCCTAAAGAGTGGCACCTCCCCCTTGCCCTGGGCACATACTGCCCCAGCCCTCTCTTTCCAATTCTCCTCTGGCCTCATACCTGCCTGAGGCTTCCCAAGCATCCTTCCACATCTGGCTCCCTTACCTCCAATCTCACACATGGGAAGTCCCTGCCCTATGCTGGCAGAATCTCCAACCCTGTGCAGCTTCCCTGCTTCAAAGCTGCTCAAGCCTCCTTTCCCGCCAGCATCTCCATCACACCCCAGCCCCATTCCATGCCCCATGGCCCCAGCCCCATTCCATGACTCCCTGCTCCCAAATATTCTTCCCCCAGCTCACTTGCTGTACTGGAACCCACCTCCTCAGCTCCAAGTTTTCCACACCCCAAGGTCTCTCCTGTCGCACATCTGGCCTCAAATGCAGCAGATGATTGAAATTAATATAATGAATTCCATTCTTTCTGTGCTAACGGAGACAAGTGCAGGCACTAATTCATACTCCTGCCCCTTGATGTAATGCTCACTCTTGGCCCCCAGCCCACACCCCATTCCCTGGAGGATTTTTCTTCTTTTGGCCCCATGTGAGATTCTCAGGGACCCTAGTGCTTGCAAGGTTTGCCTCCATCCCATGAGCCACGGGCTGCTGACTGCCCTGGGGCTGCCTTGACTGGCCAAACCTGCCTCCTTGCACCCTCGCAGAGCTGCCTAGGCTCCTGGCAGATATTACTAAAATACAGACAGGAGCTGCAGCTCCAACTCCACCTGGATCAAGCCTGGAGGGAAGTAAAAATGGACAATGTCTGGGAAAAAAGGAGCTTTATGGCAATTCTGCATCAGGCAACCAGACTTTTAAGACAGGAACTGGTTTTTGCAGAGGATTTTAAGGGCATGGGTAGTCCAATAACCATGAACAAGTGTGAGCACAGCAAGAGGAAGAAAAGACTAATCATAGAATAATAGAACCAGTCAGGGTTGGAAGGGACTACGAGGATCATCTAGTTCCAACCCCCTGCCATGAGCAGGGACACCCTTCCCCAGATCAGGCTGGACAGAGCCTCATCCAGCCTGGCCTTAAACACCTCCAGGGATGTGGCCCAAATCACCTCCCCGGGCAACCCATTCCAGGTCTCACCACTCTCATGCTGAAGAACTTCCTCCTCACGTCCAGTCTGAATCTCCCCACCTCCAGCTTAGCTCCATTGGCCCTAGTCCTGTCACTGCCTGATAGCCTAAAACGTCTCACACCAGATGGATGCTGTCCAGGACAACAAATTGCAACCTATTTTTCATTCTCACAGCCCGGGTTTAGGGGTTCCTTGGGAGGGGTGTGGAAAGGCAGTGTTTCTCATCATCCTGCTGGCAAAGGCAGCTCGCTAGGGAGAGAAGTCTGAGGAACTGAAGGTGGCGTCCTCAACCCTCCCAGCAGGGTGCTTCCCTCTCGGTTTCGGTAAAGCACCAACTCCAATGCTACGTGGGCATCAGATCCACAACCTCTGAGGCCTGCCAAGAACACCACGAGGGCATGTGGTGAAAATTAAGTAAGACCAGAGGAGACTTGAATGCTTCAAGAACTAACAAGCAGAAATGAGAAGCATTGCTGGCCTCGCCCAAAGCAGAGCAAATGGATGCAGAGCAGTGAAACTGGGCTGCCACGGAGGAAAAATGGAGCTGCCAGGCACAACGCTCTAACAAGGGGCGACAAGAAAGCCATGACCGCGTCGCCCCCTTCCCGGGGGTCTGGCAGGGCCATGTCCCTCTCAGATGGCTGCCTTCATGCCTCAGGCAAACCATCTCAGACCTTTGGGCTCAGTTTATTGTTTGGTAAAGCGAAGGCGATAATATCTGCCTCACAGGGGAGCTGCGAGGCTTATTAACATTTTGTCTACTGCTTTGAGATCCACTGAGTGAAAGTCCTTTATGACTGTTTTATTGTTATTGTACAGAGATCAAAGTAAGAGCTCTAATCTAATGCCATCCCTTTTATGTTTATACCACCCACTTGTATCCAGAAGTCAGCTAAACTGCAGGTTCTCTCTCCAGCCTCTTGGTCTTTCAAGGCTGCAAGTGTTTGTTTGTTGGTGAGGTTTTCCAGGGTAACTGGCTGCCAGTCAGTCAGAGTCTGAGCCTTGTAAAAGAATGAAGGCAGACACAAAATTACATCATTATTTAGCAGGGCTGGAAATAAACCACTGAGCTCAGTGTTTTTTCGAGTTATGTGTTATGTTAAATACATAGGTGTGGCAGGCAGTGCTCTATTTGAAATTTTTCTAATTTATTGATGTTCAGCCTTTGGACCTCTTGTTATGCATAGGCACTGTTCTTGTAAGCATATATATGTGTGTGTACGTGTATATATATATATATATGTATGTATGTGTAGTATGTATGTATGTATACATGTGTATTTTTAATCCACTGAAGTCTGTAAGTCAGAGAAGAGAAGACACCAAATGGATAATTCATGGATTTTCCTTACTCTGTTTGAAGGAGCTAGTGTCAGCGTGTGATCTAAGCTTATAGAGGGTAGGGGTTTTTGTTTTTGTTCTTTTTTGGTTTTTTTTTTTTCCTGTAAGGGAAAGCTACTGCTGGGAATCTCAATTTATTAAGTGTATGTACTTTTTTTTCTTCTTGGACATCAATTTTACAGAGTGCCTTAATGTGTGAACTGTACAGAAAGGGTCCAAGATGTTGAAGGGTGACACTAAGTGCTCTGTTGACAGGAGGCTGTGTGGTCTACTAGGACCAAAAAAAAAAAAAAAAAAAAAAAATAAAAAAAAAAAAAAAAAANAAAAAAAAAAAAGATTAAAGAAAAAAAAAAAGTGCAACTTCATGTCCAAACCTGAATGAAAAGGAGGGGAAAAAAACATAAGCTCCAATAGAACAAGTCATACTCCCATTCTTGGAAGAATACCAAACCCCATGGCAGATATGTTTATTTTAATACTTTTATTGTGTTATATATTACTCTAAAGCCTGTTCATTTGAAGTTCAGTACCAGAGGGTACAGCTCCCACAAGCAGCCTAATTCTCCACTTGTGCAGCAGTTCACACCTGCCTGGGTATGAAATGTAGTAGTTCTGTCTAGGTAATGGAGTTCTCTGTTTAGTGACTGAGCTGAAAGGATTTAAGAAAATGAGCTGTCCTGTAATGGAAATGTCTTGATTCTTGGCAAATCAAAGAGTGCTTTATTTTGGATACCTCTCAAAAGATTCTCTGGAGCCAAAACTAAATGTTTAGGGTGGAGGGCAAGTTCCATTTCAGGTTGCTTGCACTTTGTAGTAAGAAACAAAGGAAAATCAAACTGTTAAAACAACAACAACCAAAAAAAAAAATTTTAAATTAAATGTAATCAGCTCAGGAGTTTCACTTCAGAAGTGCTGAACCAATGTGTTTCAATGCTCTAGAGATGTCTCTCCTGATGCTTTTTACCTCATCAGTGTTTTTTACCTATTCACTGATAGCTGAATTCAGCTAAAACTTGTAAAGTTTATAACTGCCCAAGCCTGTGCTTTCGGGTAGTTTTTATTTGGCAGAGCAAGTGAGAGTATGTGTTTAATAATTTTTTCATAAATAGAGAATTCAAATAATGCAGAACTCTGTCACGGAGCAATCCCACGGACTCATTTATCAGCAATCCAAGGCTCTACTTCATGAAAAAGTGAAAATGTGCACATATCCCAGTGAAAATAAATGAGATTCTGAGGCACGCAGACATGTCCTGTGAAAATACCCAGGTGATCAAAACCTACATTTTCCATTAGAGGAGAAATGGGTAAAATTTTTTTTTTTTTTTTTTTTTTTTTTTTTTAACTATTTGTGGAGTTCAAATAAAAACTACTCAACAGATGAACTGTGACCACAGAGGCACTTCAAACACACACAAACACCCAGGCAGGTGTGAAATGGGATGTAATTGCAGAGAGAGATTTTGTGATATGGGTTATTTCCAAGTTGTTACTTATCTACTTTTAGTGCCTCTGTCAGCTGCCATATGTGTGTCTATTTATTATTAGAAATTAAGAATTGTGAGTTATTAATATTAACTTAGTTATGAATATTAACTTTTATTATAAATATTTTTAAAATTGGGAAAATTCCCTGAGATTCTTTGGATATTTGGTCGACAGGAAGAAGTTACACAAAGGGTATTTATAGATATGGAATTAAACAGTTTAAACAGTCAGAAATTGGAAAATAGCAACCTAGAAAGAGGGAAAAATCCAACAACGCCCGTGGAGTCTTAGCATGATCTAGGGTAGGGTGACCCTGCCCAAGACAGGGGGTTGGAACTGGATGATCCTTGTGGTCCCTTTCAACCGTGACTGATTCTACGATTCCATGTGTACTCAGGACGTGCAGGAGCAAAGATACAAAGTGTTCCCGGCAGAGAGGGAGGAAAGAGCTGCCTCACCACTGGGCCGCTGATGCAGGCTGCACGACACACTGCAACATGTGGCTGCTGTGAAAGAGCTGCAAATAGACCTTCGGTCTCAGTGGAAGCAGCAGGAAAAGAAGACAACAGTTTCTAAATCGCCCCCTTAAATACAACATTTTGAAAGTGAAACTGGCCAATAGGCACTAGCATACATTGTTTTGGCCAATGAATTCAGAGTTTTGTGCCTATGTGTCCACCCAGGCACCTTGAGGGGCAGTACCAGACACCTGACTTGGTGGTGCTAAGTACCCAACACTCAGAGCCTTGTTGGGGTCAAACCCTTCATTTTTTTGCCCAATCCATCAAACTCCTGGACCTGGCAACAGGAGGAAAGCAGGGGTTTGAACCAATCTGGTAGGATTTATGCCCTAACAGGACAATTTACATATATCATTTATTCAACAGTGCCAATACTTGGTTTTGCCAATTCAAAACGTCCTTCTACTGCAAGAATCCCCAAAGCTACATGATGGTCAGCTCTGAGCTCTGAGTCTTTTATCCTGTGGGTACATTATTGAACCAGCATTCAATATCAGTGAAATTTTGCACTCTTAGCAATTCATTGCCTTTATCTGTCTTTTTAGAGTCAGGTTTTCCAAAGTCATAGAATCATAGAATCATAGAATAGTTTAGGTTGGAAGAGACCTCAAAGATGATCGAGTTCCAACCCACTGCAATAGGCAGGGACACCTCCCACTAGATCAGGTTGCTCCTGAGTGTTTGCCTACCTTTTCCCTCCCAGTAAGGTCTTCCCCTGACAAGCCAAGAAAAATAGGTTTTGAAAATCCCACCCTCATCTATGTGACTGCTCTCCTCACCTCACTGAGCATGTACTGTTGCCCTGGTCAGCAGCACAGGCCAGCTGCCGAGTAACATAGTCCTGAATTGCATGGTAAATGAGGAAAACTATTCACTGCTGCCCTGACATATGTACAGCATTTGAACAAGTTGTTAGTTTTAGAATGACAGGAACTTTTATAGATGATTGTGGGATGACATCACAGAAACTTCTCCCCTCAGGGATGGGTGGCACTGCTGCATTATAGGTGAGAAAATTATCTTCTTTTGGTTCTTCCCAATGTAAGCAGTTAAATAGATTTGTCAGCAGGCAGTGTCCTGGGACTGCATTATCCATCACAGGAATATAAGCTCAGTTTTACTGCATTTCAGCAGTGGTATTTGATTCTATTTTTTTCTCCACTGTGGTCTGTTTATGTAAGAAAAAAAAACAGCTTCATCATGGTATAACACAAACTAAGGCTTTCCTTAAAATCCCACCCCCTCTCCTGAGGGGTTTGTCTCATCCAGTTCCTTGGAGATCAGTGTGATTCATGTAGATGATATCAACCTACTTAATATTTCCCCCCCTTCATTTACAGTGCTTGAAGAGATGGGGAAGTGCTTGTGAAATAGTTCAGGGTGACGGCAGAGTGAAAGAGAGCTTGTAGAAAGCTGACACTGCCCTGGCATTCCCTACCCCAGAGACAGAGACACATGCCCAGCATTAATCCACCTTCCAACCCAGCACCAAAACATTATCCAGGCTCATAA
This sequence comes from Psilopogon haemacephalus, assembly GCA_013396835.1. Taxonomy (NCBI): domain Eukaryota; kingdom Metazoa; phylum Chordata; class Aves; order Piciformes; family Megalaimidae; genus Psilopogon; species Psilopogon haemacephalus. The sequence goes on from VWZI01006024.1 coordinate 25,805, forward strand.
CCAGAATCCACCAAAATCTACCTGCATAAAGGGTGGTTTCCAGCCTAAGAATACATTTGGCCTGAATTTCGCCCATGCCAATGCTCTATGAAGTCCCTGCTGTGATGGCCTCCTGCAGTTCACGGTCCCAGGCTGAGAAGAGAAGTAATCAGCGTCTTTTCTGCTGAGGCTTTTAGCCTGCATCTGCTGACTGCCACATTGTCTGAGTAGCTTTTGTGAGAAGAGATTTAGCCTTGATGCTCCAGAAAGCAGGTCACTTCCACCAAGAATACTTGTCTTCATATTTGGCTCTAACCTGTCACATTAGTGACTATGTTGCAGGGTGGCTTCTGGTGTCCCTTTGATTCGTTTACCAGTTACTGATAAAAGGCTGCTATGTGTCTTGCACTGTTTTACTCTTCCCCCCATTCCAAGATGATAAATTCTGCTCACTTGGAGATCAGGCTGTCCAAGAAAATTTCTGTGTGTTGTGTACATGTCTGCATGTCTCTTTTTCACTTCTAAAATTCTCTTTTCTACTAGAGCAATGTTCTTATTCATGATGACCAAGATCCTTTGCAGAAAGGATCCACTATAGCCAAAGCCCACTATGGCCAAAGTCTTTGTTCTTCCCTCCCCTTTCCAATAACATCATAGAGGGGACTCTGCCTCTCCAGGTTGTACCTTGTCCAGCTAGAGTCAATGGACAGCTCAGTAGTGTCCATGGAGTAATGCTGCCCCTGCAACAGCCTGATGTGATTTTCCAATGCACAATACACAAAAATTGATCCTGAAAGTCCAGTCCTCGACAGAGGGAAATCAAATTAAATCTGTGGTTGTTAATCACAGCTAAGCTAGTGTTATGAACCAGCTATGGTTTACACCATGTGCTTAGGGCTATGAAGATGATTAAGGGGCTGGAGCACCGCCCTGTGAGGAGAGGCTGAGGAACCTGGAGCTTTTTGGTCTGGTGAAGAAAAGACTTAGAGGGGATCTAATCAATGTTTATAAATATATGAGGGCTGGGGGTCAAGAGGAAGGAGCCAAACTCTTCTCAGTTGTGCCCTGTGATAGGACAAGGGGTAATGTGTATAAACTAGAGCACAGGGAGTTCCACCTCAACATGAGGAGGAACTTCAGTACTGTAAGGGTCACAGAGCACTGGAACAGGCTCCCTGCAGAGAAGTTGAGGAGTCACCTTCTCTGGAGACTTTCAAGACCCATCTGGATGTGTTCCTGTGCAACCTGAGCTAGATTCTATGGTTCTGCTCTGGCAGGGAGGTTGGACTCAATGATCTATGGAGATCCCTTCCAACACCTAACATCCTGTGATCCTGTGCTTCTTGGGATCATCAGCTGTTCCCACTGAGAAGCAGTCAAAACTCCTCCCAAGCACCTTCTATGGAGATGCTCTGGATTTGAGTTACTAGTGGGATGCAAGACCTCAAATCTGTCCTGACTTAACCAAAGTGAGAATTTGTAAAGTACATATAGGAAAAAGTTAGAGATGTTATCACTATAGTTTCCATTTTACTCTAAAAGTAGAACTAGATGCCAAATTTTCATGTCCTTTATTAACTTCATTAGTATGAGACAGATTTACATTCGTTGCAATACATGTCAGAACGGTGCAGAATGACAGTTTTACACCAAATTAAACAGAGACACTTAGGGGTGGATGTATCAATATATATCAATAATAGAGAAGGAAACAGAATGAAAACATCAGCTTTATTTTCTGGCCCACGGTTGTCCCTGGCTCATCCTATTTTTATTTCACTCAGCTTTATGGTAATGGAAAAGCTGTAATGCAAAGATCAGAGTTAAATCCTGACTTTGCATTAACTCACAGCATCTGGTCCCCCTGTTCCTTCCTGGATGGCTCTCTCCATCATTCACAAAGCATCACGCTGATGATTTGCCATGCCACTGTTATTTGACTACACAACCCACACTTCAGAATGCTCATTTTTCTTAATTTAACCAAAGAATGAAGTGTCCCTAAATCACAACATGGAAACGAGGGCAAATGTTTCACTTACCTAAGAAAAATGCTGCCTAGATTTCTCCCTAGGAAAACAAAATAAATTTCTTTGTTTTCAGTCTCAAGTTTATCACATACTTTCTCAGACTGAGAAAAGCTTCTTTATTTGGTTTACAGTTTCCATATTGTGCAGCTGAGTTTGCTCTGACTCAACTGTACAAATCAGGTTTGTTTGTTGTTTTGTTTTTTTTTACCAGGGTGCTGTATTTACAGATTAAGTAGCAAGGAAGAAAAATCTAAGTGCTAGAAATAGTCATCCTGGACTTCTTGGCTGTCCTCCTGACATCTTCTCCACAGCAGTCACTTTGTGACCTCCCAGGTGCCTCCCGTCAAACCCACCTGTTGAATCCTAGCTCCTGTATGCTCAGCAACATTGGTCTCTGCTGTGCTAAAGGGTCCCAAACTAACTGCTAATTCTTGACACAGAATCTGTTTGCACATGCTTTATGATCTTGCTGCCTTCCTGTGTGTCCTTTCTTTTTTTCACTATGGCCTTTTTTGAGAAGTGCAGCAGGACTAAACACAATATTCAAGACAAGGACATGCCAGGGTTTTGCACCAGATAGTAGTGACAGCATTTTGGTTTGGTTCTTCCTTATCCCTAAGGATAAAGCTGTTATTTCCATAGCAGTCTTCCCCCAGGCCTTCATTCCTGGGTGCTCAAAGGTGACTCAGACTCCAGTGCTTCATATTTACAGAATCACAGAAAGGTTCATGTTGGAAAATACCCTCAGGATCACCAAGCCCAACATATATCCCTGCTCTACAAGGTTCACCCTGAACCGTATCCCCAAGCACCACATCCAAACAACTTCTAAATACACCCAGGCTTGGTGATGCAACCACCTCCCTGGGCAGCACATTCCAATGCCTGACCACTCTTGCCATGGAACAATTTTTCCTAATGTCCAGTCTAAACTTACCCAGCCGCAGCTTGAAGCCATTCCCTCTTGTTCTATCACTATTTACCTGCGAGAAGAAAGCAGCACCAGCCTCTCCACAATGTCCTTTCAGGTAGCTGTAGACAACAATAAAGTTAAGATCTCTTTTTCTCAAGATGTCACCACTCTAACGTGTTGAAATTCATCTACCATTCCTACCATCAGTTTAATTTCCCTCTCCAAATATGAACAATGCTCTTATGTCTAAGGGTTCCACACTGTTTGCCACCACAATGCTTGCAAACGTCTTTAGAAGCAGGCTGGTAGTAATGCATTCATAGTATTATAATTAATCCCTTCTATTGCCTAACATCAAATGCAAAGTAGTATACTACTTTCAAAGCAGAATTTAAAAGAAACCTCACCAATGGCCATTTGAGAACTGTGGAAGAAAAGCAAATAATTAAAAGCAATTGGTGCCATCCCAGCTCTTTGCTGTAAGCAAAGCAAATTACCCACAGCACACCATTTTCTTCTGCTTTGAAAGTGTGCACAGGGAAAAAAATAACTCTAGGATTCTCAGGCTCATTAGATTATGCTGAAAAAAGGGTATAATCATGTCAAAATTTTATAAATATTTTTTCCCATATTTCTGATTCACATGAATTTTTTAAAAATCATATTTTTAAAAGTCATCATATTTCAAATTTTGGATTCTTTCTGTTATCTTTGTATCCAGTAAGCAGGAAAAGAGCAATACGTTTCAAATTGCAAGGGGCAGCTTTTTTTCCTCCACAGAAAATATCTATGTCAAAACTGCACATTCAAAAAAATTTCATCCCTGTCGAAATTGGCATCATGGAATGAAGGTGTAGAAAAATTGAAAGCAATTTAGGGCGCCAATGAGCAAAAATTAGGTTAAAGCCATTGCTCACAAAATGTGTGCATGATGATGGATGGAGTAAAGATCAAGCCTAGGATGTTTTCAAAGCAAAATATCAGAGATTCCTCAGCCAGAAGACAAAGTTCAGTGGGTAAGAAAACTGGAGCTCCCTTTTGCTAAGGCAAATGGAAAAGATGCATCAAAATAATCAACTGAAACAGTTTTTCATATTCTATCCTTGACTTTGGCAATAAATGTGAGCTATTCTCTTTTTCTCCCGAAGATGTATGTGTGACCTAGAAACTGGTTTCCACACTATTGGAAGCAAATGAAAGATACATAGCAATTAATTGCAATGAACATGCCACTTACAAATCAGGACTTTCAAAGCTGATGCGAGTATTATCCTTGTAAAAGGAGAAAAAATAAGTGGGAAATTTCACTTCAGACCAAACAAGTCAAACTGCTTATGAAATCTTACATTGCTGTGTTCAGCTCTGCTGCTAAAGAACAGTGAGCAGGTTGGAGAGCCATGTCAGGCACACATTGGGCTCATTTCTTACCCAGCTTGCCTCCAGCAAGCCTGGGCAGCCTGTTCATGACAGTGTGGCTGCTGGCAGGAACAGGAAGCCTATCATGGCCCAAAACAGGAAGGCGTTTGGAAAAGTCAGGAGCCCAAACTGTCCAAACAAGAATTTGCAGTAGGAAATGTCCGAAGGAGAAGCAGAAAAGCACTGTGGACACAGCATGAGAGCTGAAGGCACAGGGCAAGGAGAGTGCTGGCCAGAGGGCATGATAAGGGAGCACCTCAAGAAACACTGAAGTTCAACTATGCATTGAGTCAGGCTTGGGAGAAAAAGGCTTGAGAAGTAAGGGGAACAAACGTGCCCATGAGTGTTACTGCCTAAGTATACATGCACAGCACAAATGTATTAAAGCCTCGGCAGCATTTCTGGCAGAAAGCATCATGCCTTCCCCCCTTTCCTTGTCTCTAAATTATATTTTCTTAGTCATGTTTGGTTGAGTATTTTAATCTTCTTCTTTTTTCTTTTTTTTTTTTTTGGTC
>VWZI01006024.1:30766-55261 GCA_013396835.1 Psilopogon haemacephalus
TGTCTGGGGGAGGTTTTATGGGTGTTTGGGGTTTGTTGGGGTTTCAATGGGGGCGGGGGCAGGTGGGTTGGGACACTAAATGTCCAGGGGGTTTTATCTTACAGTCACTGTGGAAAATACTGCAGGGAGAAGAAAAGCATCCCTACTTTTCCCACAGCAGATAGGCAATGGCCGCAGCAGCAGCAGCAGCATCACTTGGTCACAAGAGGGGAGGGAAAGACGATGGGCCATCTGTGGGCAACCACAGAAAGATGGGAGCAGAAGTTTGAGCAAGCAAGTAACAGCATGCACAGCAAGCGATGATGAAACGTGGCTGAACTAAGTAGTTACGGCCAGATTCTTGCAGGGTCACCCAGTGTTAGGCACCCCAAGTGCCTGCAAAGTGTATGCAAGGTTAAACAAAATTTACTGTAACTCATATTTTAAGCGTCTCTCAACTTGGCTGCCCACACAGGAAACAGCTTGGAGCAGGTGGTCAGTGAAGCCTGTGGATCGCGGCTGGCTCCACTCAGGGTGCTTGTGGGTTACTGACTCACTGCTGAGTTATGAGCCCAAACAAAAGGCTTTAACATAAACTTGAAGTCAAGAAATTGAAGAAGACAAGGTGAAGGAAATGATGATTCCAGCCTGTGCCCTATATGCACGTGATGGATGAGAAGTTGTTATAAAGCAAAGCAAACCAAGTGGTTGTTGTGATGGGGTTTGCTGCTCCTACTTGCTAGAGCACCTGACAGAGAAATCGTGGGAGTGTGACCAAAAAGTGGCAGCAGGTGAGTGAAAAGCTGTTCTTGGTGTGTCATGCTGCTTCTAGCCTGCTAGTAACTGCCCTTTTCCCCACCCCCACCCTCCCACCCAACTCTGTATTTTAAAAGATATTTTAACCGTCTCATTTGCCTGAAAATGTTTGTTTGAACATATTAAAAACAACAAAAAGTTTATCAAATAATCACTTCTGGATTAAAGTCTTATAAATGCTGTCAGAAATAAGTCCTAGTGATTTTTATTATTTTGGGGGTTGTTTTTTTTTTTGCTTAGTTGGTTTTTAAGGTCTTTTTATATTTGTCCATCACTATTCAGTGCTAAAATGCTCACAACTGTGGGAGTAAAACCTACCAAACTGGAAAAACTTTGTTTCTGGTTTATTAGCCACGTCTCATTCTGAAGTTTTATGGGAGTACTACTTTTAAGGCATTCAATATTATTAAAATAAATGCTTTTATTTCAGATACCGTTAAAAATTACACACGTGAGGGTAAGGGAGAAGAGGGTGGCTTTAGAAGATACATACTGTCACCTAAAGGTCTGCAACTCTTCCTGTGCTCTGGTTTAGCTGTGCTTGCCACACAGTGGGTGATTTTAAGCAGTTTGTTGTGCAATGAAAACATCACTTTTGCAAGGTGACTCCTAGACCTGGACTATTCATGATCCCCTCCAAGTCTGTAAAACATAGTGAACGATGGCAGAATTTGGTAAGTTATCTGGAGGCTGAGGGCCCTCCACTCAGGCATATGCTTTAGGCTGGCCAATGACCCTTTCTGGAAGGGAGGAAGAGCAAGCAGGAGGCTTGGGTGGAGCAAAGGCAGAGGAGAAAGTGAACACAGACAAACTATGCATTTATTTATTTCAATATTGCTCCCAGGCACCCCTGCATGGTGGGGATTGTCATTTCATTTGGGGCCCTCTCATTTTCTGACCTGACTGCAAGGTCTGCTGTCACCCAGAAGTCCCGCACCAAAGGGTCCGAGGAACCATAATCTGCTCCAGACCCTAATCAATAGTGATAATAATTTACTTTCTGATTTCTCTATTGACAGGTCTCCTTCGTCTCACCATTCCTCCTGACATCTTCTCCACAGCAGTCACTTTGTGACCTCCCAGGTGCCTGGTTTCTGTGAAGAGTAAAAAGCAGTCACATTTCCTAAAAAGAGAGTTTTCATTCAGAAAGCACAGATTGCATCATGAGTTTGCATGCTGTAAACTAGGTCTGTCTAGTTGATTCACAGTGGTGCCAGCAGACATACCTGCACAAACACACACCCTGAAGTGTCATAAATTAGTCTAGTTGTCTAATGCACTCACTGAGTGCCTAACACTGCTGGTAAAGTATGTGCTGGCTTTGCTAGCATGGGAGGATGTTGTAAGGTTTGATATGAAGCCAATTTAACTCAGCGAGCTTTAGATCTGGGTTTACATCATGAGAAATGCTCCAAAATAGCTCTTATTCAGCATAGGACAGTCAAACCACTGTGGCAACTCTTCTCATGCTTAGGGAAGGGGGTTAAATACCAGGCAATATCAAGGTTTGTATGGTTAGCTAACTACGCTAAGAGCCAGCCCCTACCTTCCCAGATTCCCTGGTTTTGTTGTAATCCTAAGGAGTGCAGCATAAATGTTTGCCACAGTAGCAAAACAGTTTAGAGGTGTGAACTCTCATATGCATTTTTTATACCAGAATGCTCTGCACGAAAAATGCAGAAAGCCTACCAATGATCTGTGTTGGGATCACAGGATGTTAGGGGTTGGAAGAGACCTCTGGAGATCTTCAGGTCCAACTCCCTGCTAGAGGAGGACCATATAATCTATTACACATCACACAGGAACACATCCAGCAGGTCTGGAAAGTCACCAGAGAAAGAGATTCCACAACCCCTCTAGGTAGCCTGTTCCAGTACTCTGTGACCCTTTCAGGTAAGTTCTTCCTTATGTTGAGGTGGAACTTCCTGTGCTGTAGTTTGCATCCATTGCCCCATGTCTTATCACATGGCGCAAGTGAGAAGAGGCTGTCCCTTCTTTCTTGACACTCAGCCCTCATCTATTTATACACATTTATTAGATCCACTCTCAGTCTTCTCCCCAGATTAAAAAGCCCCAGGTCTCTCAGCCTCTCCTCATAAGGCAGTGCTCCAGTCCCTGAATCATCCTTGTAGCCCTCCATCAGATTCTCTGAAGCAGATCCCTGTACCTCTTGAACTGGGGTGCCCAGAACTGAATGCAATACTCAAGGTGGAGCCTCAGTAGGGCAGAGTAGAGGGAAAGGAGAACCTCCCTTGATCAGCTGCACACACTTCTTAATGCACTCCAGGATTCCCTTGGCCTTCTGGGCCATAAGGACACATTGCTGTCACATGGACACGCAGCTCCTTCTCCATGGGGCTGTTCTCCAGCAGATCACCTCCTGACATGTACTGGTGCAGTTTGCTTTTCCTTCCCAGATGCAGAACTGTGCACTTGTCCTTGTTGAACTTCATTTGGTTCCTCTTTGCCCAGCTCTCCAGTCTGTTCAAGTCTCGGTTAATGGCCACACAGCCTTCAGGTGTGTCAGCCAAGCCTCCCAGTTCGGGATCATCAGCAAACTTGCTGAGCAGACATTCTGTGCCCTCATCAATGTCATTGATGAAGATGTTGAACAGGACTGGACCCAGTACTGATCCCTAGGGCACTCCACTAGTCACAGATCTCCAGCAGGACCTGGCACCTTTGACCACCACTCTTCTCGCTGTTATGTAACCAGTTCCTAATCCATCTCATTGTCTGTTCTTCTTCTGAGCTTGTTCACAAGGATGTTATCAGAGGCAGTGTCAAAAGCTAAGGTCAAGGGAGGCTATGTCCTCTGGTCCTCTTGCAACTACCCATTCAATTACAACATCATAGAATTCTAAGCACAAATCCAGGCTCCCAAGCACAAATCCAGACTGGGTGGTGAATTCTGGAGAGCAGCCCTGCAGAGAAGGACCTGGGGGTCTGGGTTGATGAAAAGCTCAACATGAGCCAGCAGTGTGTGTGTGTGGCCCAGACAGCAACTGTGTCCTGGGCTGCATCAAGAGCAGTGTGGCCAGCAGGGCAAGGGAGGTGATTCTCCCCCTTTATTCTGCTCTCATCAGGCCCCACATGGAGTTCTGTGTGTAGTTCTGGAGCTCCCAACACAAGAAGGCCATGGAACTGTTGAAGTGAGTCCAGAAGAGGGCCATGAAGATGATCAGAGGGCTGGAGCACCTCTGCTATGAGGACAGGCTGAGAGAGCTGGGGCTCTTCAGCCTGGAGAAGAGAAGGCTTTGAAGAGACCTTATCTGAAAGGGGCCTACAGGAGGGCTGGAAAGGGACTATTTACAAGGTCTTGCAATGACAGGATGAGGGACAATGGGTTTAAACTGGCAGAAAGGAGATTTCAATGGGATGTTAGGAAGAAGCTCTTTACAGTCAGGGTGGTGAGACACTGGAATGGGTTGCTCAGGGAGGTTGTGGCTGCTCCCTCCCTGGATGTGTTCAAGGACAGGTTGAATGAGGCCATGAGCAACATTATGTAGTGGGAGGTGTCCCTGCCTATGGCAGGGGGTTGGAACTGGATGATCTTTGAGGTTCCTTCCAACCTAAACCATTCTGTGATTCTATAATTCTATCAGATTAGCCAGGCATGATTTCCTCTTGGTAAACTACTCCTGATAACCTTATTCTCATCCAAGTGCCTAGAGATGACCTCCAGAATGCGCTGCTCCATCACTTTTCCAGGGATGGAGGTGAGGCTGACTGGTCTATAATTTCCTGGAACCTCCTTCTTGAAGATTGGAGTGATGTTGGCTTTCTTCCACTTCTCAGGCAGCTCTCCTGTTTGCTACGATTTTGCAAAAATCCCTTGGGAAATCCTTTCAGCCATGTCAAGTGGCTGAAAAAAAAAAATAGAGGTTTTTCCCTTTTGGAAAGAGTGGTATATTTCCACATACACATATTCTGTGGTTCAGCTTCCTTCAGCTGGGATATATATTTTAAGCCAGGGAGATACAATAATGTAGGTCTGCAGAAGCCTCTTTTCTGATTTATCTGTGCATGCTATGTGCAGTACAACAGGAAAATTTTGTACAGTCTTTCTGAACTCCCAAATTGCAAATTGTAAAATACCCACCCATGCAATGCTTTCCAAGAACATTTCAGGTGATACATCTTCAGGAAAAGGCCTACCATATGGAAGCCTGTGTGCATCAGGAATTCAGTGCTCTATTACATCTTATTGGGAATCAACCTGTTTAATTTTCAGTTTCACTACTGTGGTGGTTTAAGCAGTTACCTTCCTCCCTACCTTTTGAAATAAACCCCAGGTAGGACTCAAAACACTGGAAGCTGATAAATGAAGCTTTATATTTACAGCAATGCACAATATACAAGCAAATATTTACAATGTATAACAGATATTTACAGATATATACAATGAAAAGGTAATACAGAAACACCACAGCCCTCTCAGAGATCGAAATCCCCAAGAGGGGTAACCAACCACCCCTACCACCTTTCCCCATTTCTCCAATCTTATCTCACCACCTGTTGATGCTGCAGATAAGCTGAGGTAGATCAGCCAGGGGGGTTAGCAGTAGAAAGTAGTTAGTAGTATTACTGAGAATTAGCTACCAAGGCAGAGACAAAGGAGACCATGCAAGAGAAGCAGCCGCAGCCCAGAGCGGCCTGAAACCATCTGCCTTATCTATATTTTGGTTATAACTTTTTAAAACAACTTTTTTTTTCTTTCTCAGTAGAGCTCTGGGTGAAGCGACATCCTGTGTTTTCCTCTCTCAGCCAATAGTCTAATTTCTCACTCAAATTCTCCAATTAGTTCAAACCAGCACAGCTACCTTAAAAATGGTAGCTGTGGCTATGGTCTTTGCTGTAGGTAGTTGAACGGAGATAGGAAATAAGAAAGGGGATTTCAAGAATAGAGTTTTCCATTCACAGTTATACCATTTTTCAAGGCACCCATTAGAGTCTCTTTAGGTACCCATGTTACACGTTGGTTGCAAGCAGCCGCAGAGGTTCAAATGATCTGTCAAGCACTGAGCTTGCATAGTGCAGCAATTTTGCCACCACAGCATGAGGCTTGAAGATGAACTACTTGACACTTCTGAAGTGCATTTATGATCCCCAAGAAGTAGAGCATTGCCTGCTAGTGCCAGCCCGACACTGATACCCAGCTGGATGCTTTAATTGCGTAGGAGCTTCTCTTCATTCCACTGTAGCAGCTGTGATAAGGCTCTCCTTGCCTAATTTGGCCCTGTAACACAGAGGCATGTGATTATCTCTGCCAGCTTTGGCAGATCTGCTGCAGCCTCCTTCCAGAGGTAGGCATCTCCCTCCCTTTACCATCCACAGAGTCGAGGTAATTAGCCAGGACCACAAGCTTCGCTTCATGCATCTGAAGTTGGGTGAAATTAAACCTTTACTGTGTGAATTCTGAGGCGGCAGTGCCCTAAGTGGTTCCAGCATTGGGACCCTTCAGCTTTTACTATATCTTTATTTCACTGCAGCATGCAGATTGAAAACACATTGCAAGGACTGTTTGGGGCATATGTTAGTGTCAGGTTTGTTCTGTGACTTTTTGAAATTTGGTATTCCCATGTTTGTAAGACAAGACAGCAGTTTCTGCATTAAGGTTTGGCTTTGATAGTTTGATGCTGTCTCTGAAGCAGATGGGTATTCAGTTCCATATGTCATCCAGAACTTTGTTTTGAAAACACCAGGAAAAAAACAAAAAAAAGCAGCAGCTTTTGTCAGATTTTAGCCTGGTTCATCGACCATCACTAAAAAGTGAACAGACCTTTAGCAGGTTTGTGCATGAGTCTGAACTAAATCAATGTAGATCCAAACTAAATCAATATAGGTCCAAAGAACATATGTGGAGCAAATGAGTAAAAAAATTAATCTGAAGTTTTATTATTGAAAAAAAAAAAAATCTGAGGTGTTTATGTCAGTTTTGCCACATTGCTTATATCAGAGGCATTTAAAAGCTGCATGACTTCAGTCTATTCTCTTGTAAATGATCTCATTATCACTTTGTTCCTTTATAGTTAAAAGCACATAAAATAAGAGTTTTGAAAGAGTTCTAACTGCAAAAAAGCTTTCTGTTTCTGGGTCAGACGACAAAGTTCATTATCCAAAATACATAGTTTCACTTGTTCACACCAAAATCTCTCCAGCAAATTTTCTTGGCATAAAACTAAGTCTCTCCTCACTCAGTATATTGCCATGGAAAGGATTTTTTTTAAAAAAAAAACATCTTTAGCCAAAAATACACTTATAGAGTTATGTGTTTCATCTCCACAGCCACTACCTTCTACTTTTTGGCACTCTTTTCACCCCAGTGCACAGCTGCCACACACAGCTGTACCTCCTGCCCTACTGTGGGGACAACTACACTCCCAGCCAGTCAGCACCAGAAGCACCACAATTCATTGCAAGACGAGTTTGAATGAGTCCTTCCTGAGTTTGCCTTTCCTGACAATGGGAACTAGCTCCTGAAGCTCCTGAGCCTTCCCAGCATTCATGTGATGGGAGCAAGGACGAGCTGGGAATAGGAGACCTGGCAGACATTTTGGTCTCAATCTTCCTTCTTGCCTGACAGTCTAGGATCAACTGATGGATCCTAGTCCCAGTCAGTCAGCACCAGAAGCATCACAATTCACTGCAAGATGAGTTTGAATGAGTCCTTACTGAATTTGCCTTTCCTGACAGTGGGAGCTAGCTCCTGAGCCTTCCCAGTGTTCATGTGGTGGGAGCAAGGGAGAGCTGGGAATAGCAGACTTGGTAGACATTTTGGGGTCAATCCTCTCTCTTGCCTGACAGTCTAGGGTCAGCTAATGGAGCTGTAATGGTCTTGTGGGGCCAGCAACAGCATTCAGACCTTCATGCAGAGACCACCAAACATGTTTGTAATGCAGCTGGGTATTAGAGGGAGGAAGGCTACTGGAGCACCTATCCAGATAACCACACTTTGCCCTACAGTTCATCACAGGGCAGGACTAGGGTTAACTTGAAAAGTCAGCTTTTAACTCTGCAATAAAAAGGTGCATAGATGATGTGCCTGCTCACTGCAGGACAGTTGGACTAGGTGACCTTTAAAGGACCCTGCCAACCCAAACCATTCTATGACGTCCATGAGACAGACTTGAAACCAGTACCTTTTGTAAGAACATTTGGTTTTGCCACATTTGGTTTGTTAAAGAGTAGTGAAGGGTTTTGTACACGCCCACAGAGACACACATGGGCACACAAGTGCAGGCATTTGTTTTAATAGTTAATCCAGACAAACTAAAGATGCTGTTGTCGCATTAAAGGCTAATGTGTTGAAAAGATCAAGGCATGTAATGAAGTGCAAAATTCATCCTACTTATGAGAAGAAATGTTGCTCTCTCCAGGGAAAACACTATACAGAAAATGTGGCTTTTTAATGAAAGTTATTTGTGTCTGTTTAATATTCTGGACCATGAGAAAAGATTTTTGTTGTTGTTGTCTTGGCACGTTGAGAGCGGAGAGTGCTGCACCGCTTCATTTTTTTCCTAACAACTTGTACTCCTTGGCAGACAGCCCCGCACAAAGAGTGGATTACCTCTCTGCTTTAATGGGATGGTTCATTAGCAGATTTGGTCATGTAATTGGGGAGGATAGTAGGAAAAATTCAAGAACTTCCTAGCTGCTGCGCACTCAGCTCACCTCCTATCAAGTGCTGGGAACACAGACCCACCACAGCCTCTGAGACACTCAGTTAATTACTTTCTGTCTTGGAGTGATTATTCCTGCTCCAGCTTCCTCCTTGCTGAGGTTAAGCACTGTTTAATGAATGAGGAGGAAGAATTAAAAATCACAACCCTGAGTGTGCAAAGATAGACTGTGTTAACAAAGTGCATGTAAAAGAAATCCCTCCAAAGCAGGCAGCTGCCCAAGCCGATCGTTGAGCAAGCAGCATCATAAAAACCTCTGAGGGAGCTCTTGGAGCAGACTGCTTTGGAGGGATTTCTCTGCCTTATGCTCATATGCATCTTGAAATACTCAGATGCAGCGACCAAGTAGGCAGCTTCATACTACGCAGTATTTTACTGGCAGTCAAGTGTACCTGTATTCCTACCCTCCAATAAATTGCAGAGAGTTAAATTTGGAATTCCTTGTCAGAGGGATTTGGAGAAAAGAAAGACATTGCAGATTAACTTTGCCAATAGTTTCCACAGATCCAGCCTAAAACTAAAAATCATCTGGACACTTTTCCTAAGGTGATTTTCCCTTGCAGATGAGATTCGCAATTTATGATGTCCTTACAGTGAGTGACACAGTGAAATTATTTATTTCCAGTGGTAAGGAAATTATATATTCTGTTTCTCACAAGAGGCATGGTCTATCCTGTTCCTGGAAATTTGTATTCATCCTAAGTTTTACAGGAACAAGGTTGTCAGAAGCACTGAATGCCCCCAGCCCACTGGCAAAGCCTGTGCAAATTGGAGATGTACTTGCAGTTATCAGAGTATGATGACAGCTTGCTCTCAGGAAAACCTGAATTACACAAGCCATACAGCAGATGTGGAAAGCTTGGACAACACCATCACAGTTGTCTGTAAAGGAAGGAATGTCACAGCAGGTGGACAATTATTTTTACGTTCTCAAACATTCCAAAACCTGGGATTTGTTGGAGTCAGGGAGGAATCTTTACCAAGCTCTCCTCACACTGTGCTGTCTCAGAATAACTGAGTTTTGGAAAACTGTTCTATAAAACTGTGGCATTACTTTTGCAAGCACTGGCTCAGGATAGACACTTCTCATATGAGTCTTCTCTGACTCAAAAGCATTTTTTAACCTAGAGGTACAGTGGATACTAATGGAAAGGCAGAGACATCTCTACAAGTTTCCACATGTGGACCTATAGTTGAATGCAGGCCAGATTTGGTGAGGAGGACTCTGGCAGTGCTGAAGATTAGACCAGGTACCTAGGGGTGAACAAAGTCACTCAGGGCTGCAAATCAGATTCATAAAATGCATCAAGTTATTAGGTTGGAACAGATTCGAGGCAATCTTGTCCCCCTCCCTCCTTGCAGTGAGCAGGGACATCTAACTAGATCGGTCTGCTTAGGGGCCCATCAAATTTGACTTTGAATGTCTCCATGGATGGAATTTCCACCACATCCCTGGGCAACCTGTTTCAGTATTTCACTATCCTCACCGTAAAGTACTTTCTCCTAATGTTCCATCAAAATGTTACCTGGTCTAATTTAAAACCATTGCTCTTCATTCTACCACTACAAGCTCTTCTAAATAACCCCTCCTCAGCCTTTCTGTAGGTCCCTTTCACATATTGGAATGCTGCTATAGGGTCCTTCCAGAGCCTTCTCTTCCTCATCCTGAAAAAGACCAACTCTCACAGCCTGTCTTCATAGGAGAGGTGGTCCAGCCATTTGATCATCTTCATGGCCCTTCTCTGGACCTGCTCCAGCATTTGCAGCTTCTTATCTACCAGTAACCCCCAAGTCCTTTTCTGCAAGGTTTTCTCATTTTCATCATTCCCCAGCCTGTATAGGTAATGAGGATTGTCCTGACCCAGATGCAAGATGTTGCACTTCACACAATCATAGGATGTCAGAGAAGGGACCCAAAGAGATCATCGAGTCCAACCCCCCTGCCAGAGCAGGACCATACAATCTAGCTCAGGTCACAGAGGAACACATCCAGATAGCCGCTCTGAGAAGCCTGTTCCAGTGCTCTGTGACCCTTATAGTAAAGAAGTTCCCCCTTGTGTTGAGGTGCAACCTCCTGTGCTGCAGCTTACATCCACTGCTCTTTGTCCTATCACAGGGAGCAAGTGAGCAGAGCCTGTCCCCACCACTTCTGACACCCAGCCCTTAGATACTTATAAACATTTATTAAATCCCCTCTCAGTCTTCTCTTCTCCAGACTAGAAAGTTCCAGGGCCCTCAGCCTCTGCTCATAAGGCAGTGCTCCAGTCCCCTAATCATCCTTGTAGCCCTCGCTGAACTTCTCCAGCAGATCCCTGTCCCTCTTAAATTGGGGAGCCCAAAACTGAAGGCAATACTCAAGATGGAGTCCCACTAGGGCACAGTAGAGGGGGAGAAGAAGCTCCCTCCATCTGCTGGACACACTCTTCTTAATACACTCCAGGATCCCATTGGCCGCCTTGGCCACAAGGGCACATTGCTGTCCCATAAATAACTTGTTATCCACCAGCACTCCCAAGTCCCTCTCCATGGGGCTGCAAATCACTTTCCAGCCTGTACTGGTGCAGTTTTATCCCTCCCCAGGTGCAGGTCTCCTCACTTGTCCTTGTTGAACCTCATTTGGTTCCTCTGTGCCCAGCTCTCTAGTCTGTCCAGGTCTCACTGGATGGCCACACAGACTTCAGCTGTATCAGCCAAGCCTCCAAGTCTGATGTCATCAGTAAACTTGCTTAGCAGACATTCTGTGCCCTCATCAATGTCATTGATGAAGATGTTGAACAGGGATGGACCCAGCACTGATCCCTGGGGCACTCCACTGGTTAGAGCTCTCCAGCTTGACCTGGCACTATTGATCACCACTCTCTGAACTCTATCTTGTAACCAGTTCCTAATCTACCTCACTCCCTGCTCTTCCTTCCCATACTTCCTGAGCTTGCTCACTAGAATATTGTGGGAGATGGTGTCAATGGCCTTGCTAAGGTCTCCCTGAATCTACTCATTCATTTATGTCCTTATAGAATGCTACCAGGTTTGCCAAGCATGATTTCTCCTTAGTAAGTCTATGCTGACTACTCCTGATAACCTTCTTCTCTTCCAAGTGCCTTAGATGCCCTCCAGAAGGAGCTGCTCCATCACATTTCTAGGGATGGACATGTTTGATAGTTCCCTGGAACCTCTTTCTTGCCCTTTCTGAAGACTGGAGTGACATTGGCTCTCTTCCAGTCCTCAGGCACTTCTGTCTGCCACGATTTGGCAGAAATGATGGAGAATGGCAGAGCGATCACATCAGGCAGTTCTCTCAGCACTCTCGGGTGCATCTCATCAGGGCCCATGGACTTGTGAATATTCAACTCTTGTAACTGGTTCCTAACCTGGTCTGCATTGGCCAGTGCAGAGCATTCCCTCCTCCAGGCTTCCTCACCTTCATCTAGGGTCTGGAGTACATAGGGGAGTTCAGCCTTAGGTGTAAAGACTGAAGCAAAGAAGGCATTCAGAAACTCTGCCTTGTCTGCATCCTCAGTTATCAAGGCTGTCTCCTTGTTCAGTGGTGGCCCCACACCTTCCCTATTCTTCCTTTTACTGATATATTTGAAGAAGCCCTTCTTGTTCTCTTTTACTTCCTATGCCAGATTCAGTTCCAAGAGGGCTTTTTCCTGCCTTGTTGCCTTCCTACATGCCCTGACAACTTCTCTATAGTTGTCCCAAGTGACAAATCCCTTCTTTCATGAATTGTAAGTTCCTTTCTTCCCTGAGATTTCCTTCAGGAGCATCTTGCTCAGCCATGCAGGTCTCCTAGCACATCTAACCAATGTTTTACTCAGGGAAACACACCTAGCTTGGGCTTGGAGGAAGTGGTCTATAAAAATTAACCAACTTCCTTGGGCTCCTTTACCCTCCAGAGCCTTAGCCCATGTGATTTCTCCAAGCATGTCTCTGAAGAGTACAACGTTAACTCTGCAGAAGTCCAGGGTTGTAATTCTACTTGTTTGTCTACTTCTACCTTGTATAATACTAAACTCCACCATGTCATGTCCCCAAGGCTGTTCCAAACCTTACCGTCCTCAACCAGTCCCTCTTTATTAGTTAATACAAGGTCCAGAAGTGCACCTCTCCTTGTTGGTTCTTCCACTACCTGCATCAAGAAGTTATCACTGATACACAGCAAGAACCTTTTGGACTGGCTGTGCCTGGCTGTTTGAGCTTCCCAGCAAATATCAGGGTGATTGAATTCACCTATGAGTACCAAGGATTTAGCTCTAGAGGCTACCTACAATTGACTGTAGAAGGCCTCATCAACATCTTCCTCTTGGTTTAGTGGTCTATAGTAGGCACCTACAACAATTATCACCTCCTTTCCCACATTCCTTAATTCTTACCCATAAGCTTTCAATCTGTTCTGCCTCCCCTCTTGGATAGAACTCAACCTCACTTTGCCTTACTGAACCTCACAAGGTTCTCCTGAGCCCATGTCTTTAGCCTCTCTAGGTCTCTCTGTCCCTGCTTTTCTGCATTTCCAGACTTCTTGGTACCACCTTGCCATCCCTATCACCAGGCAGGGCAAAAAGGGCAATTGTGTTAACTTTGACCCACTGACAACCATGTGTGACACAAATCCTGTGAGTCTCATGGGCAGCAGGAAGTCAAAACCATCTTACTGAGAACTTAGGGATGGCCACAAGGGTTTTAGGAGCACCTTTCAGTAGCACATTCTGAAAAAGTACATGGCTTTCAGTAGGTATTGCTGCTTGCCTAACTGGGAAGAGTGAAAGTTCACTGTTTTATTTCAGATCAGAGGCTGCAGTTGTGGTAGTGCCTGCTATGTGTTTTCAAATAGTTGCAGTCTGTGTGCGAATCACACATTGCCTAAGAGTCCAAGAGAGAGAATATCAATAGGACATTTACACACACCCCAGCCTTGATTCATTAGAGCCGAAATGACAGAGGAATTGATTTTTAATATTTATATGTCAACTGTTGGTGTTAATTCACTGTTCAGGGCTAGCCTGCATGGGAAATTTTGCCCCAGCTACTATGTCAGGGTAGTTTCCTTTGTAGGCTCTATTCTGAAAGAAAAAAAAAAAAACAAACCCAAAATATTTACTTCTTAATAACACTCACACTCACAAAATTGAAGTACTAGTCTGGAAGAAGAGGATGTTTATTCTGGAGTACCACCCAGTCACACAGAATAGTAACAGAGTACCAGTTCTTTCCAGAGTATTTATTCTAGTTGTTTGTTTTTGGGTTTTTTTTTCCAGGGAGAGAGCCTTGTGACAAATATGTAAGGGTTGAGCATTCTGGATCCGCTCTAGTGAGACCCCACCTGAAGTACTGTGCCCAGTTTTGGAACCCCTATTACAAGAGGGATGTAGACATGCTGGAGCGTGTCCAGAGAAGGGCCATGAGGATGATCAGAGGGCTGCAGCACCTCTACTATGAGGACAGACTGAAAGAGTTGGGGCTGTTCAGTCTGGAGAAGAGGAGGCTCTGAGGTGACCTTATGTGGCCTTCCAGTGTCTGAAGGGGGGGCTACAAGAAAGTTGGGGAGGGACTTTCTAGGCTCTCAGGTAATGACAGGACTAAGGGGAATGGAGCAAAGCTGGAAGTGGGGATATTCAGATTGGATGGGAGGAGGAAGTTCTTCACCATGAGAGTGGTGGAATGGGTTGCCCAGGGGGGTGGTTGGGGCCGCATCCCTGGAGGTGTTTAAGGCCAGCCTAATCTAGGGTAGGGTGTCCCTGGGCATGGCAGGAGGGTTGGAATTAGATGATCCTTGTGGTCCCTTCCAACCCTGACTGATTCTATGATTCTATGATCCAGAAGGTGTGTCTAAGATAGGAACAGATTTAGAGTATCTCACAAAGATTTTTTTTTTATTATTATTAAAAAGGAAAGTTTTCTCTACAGTTCTTTTCAAAATCTTGTAATTTTAGAATGCTGTGAAAGTTCCAGTCTTCAAAATAAGCACAGGTCCCAAAACGAGTGGAAAACACAACCCCTCACCAAAGCAAAGCTGCCATTCAGACAGTTACTACTAATGTATTGACTACTCATCCTGACTGCTGGAGTAGATTGCTTTTACTCTATCTGTATGAAATGAATAGAAGAGATTGCCAGATTTCTAATGTCTTATCAAATGATGGGCAACTACCTCATTGCTCAGCTGGGAGGATCTCATTAGCCCAACCAAACACTAGGGTTTTGGGGAAGGTGTACCGAAGGAGGGCAGCAGTCCATGGCCTGTCCTTGGTATGCAAAAATCCATCGTTGATCAGAAACAAGCCTGCAGTTTGATGGGCAAGCCAGGTATTTTTAGGCCTGCCTACAAAAACACTATCACAGAGATCCAGCAGTTGAAAAGGTTAAGACGGAGACTCCTCTTTTACAGCTGTGCTTTGTTTTAGTGCGTTCTTACAAAACATATGTCAGAAAAGACTGTCTTTTCATATGTCAGAAAAGAAAAAAAAAAAAGAAAGAAAGAAAGAAAATGCCTACTTTAAACAATTAGGGTGCTGTCCTCAGGGGAAGTTAAAGACATCCATGGTAACAAAATAAATAATGGAGTAAAAAATGGGTCATGCTTTATTACAGCATTTCACGATAACAGAGAGGGTTTTTTTTTTTTTGAAGTGTTAAACTGCCTTTTATTTAGTAAAGCATACCAGCCAACAATGGCATTCAGCAATCTGCACTTTATTAACCGTGATCCTCTTTCATCAGAAGTCATTCTAAATAAAATTGTGGCTGCTTTTTATTTGCTGTAACTCATTGTGCTCGCTAAGAATGATGATCTGGCAGGTGAAAGTGAACAGCAGAGAAAACTGTCAGATTTTTCAAGTGGGGCAGTTTCACTGGCAGGAATGTCATGGTGCAATGGCAAGCACATGGAGGGGCAGCAAGGCTCCAAAGTGTGCTGGAGTTCAGGTATGTTCCAGATATAGGCAGCACTAGACAGACACCTCTTTGAAGCAGTGAGCTTTACTCTGCAGAGCAAAGACTCCTCGAGGACCTGGGGAACCCAACAGAGGACAAAAATGAGCCTAGCATGCAATTCCATAAGACCAGTTGTGGTGGGTTAAGAACTTTTCCCCCACAGTATTGAAATTTACCACACTAGCTCAGACAGCTTGGAAGTAATATGAAGCTAAATTTACAGCAAAGCTAGATGTACAAGCATATATACACAATATATTTACAGGGGTTTACAATTATATACAAATTAGAAATAATACAGAAATCCAGACGCCCTCTCAGACAAATGAAGCTGCTCAGAAGGGCTCACAGCTACCCTCTCTTTGTCTCTCTATTTTTCCAGACAAACAAAACAGCCAGCAAAGCTTACATTGTTTTCTGTTACCCAAGATTAGGAGAAAAGATATTAGAGGGAGGAGGATGCAAATAGGAGCAGCATCACAGACTCAAATAGGACAAATTGTTGACATTTTGGCTTTTTTGGGAGGTTGTAGCCAGGTGAGGGTTGGTCTCTTCTCCCAGGTAACCAGCAACAGAATGAAGGGACAGTTTCAAGCTGTGTTGGGGGAAGTTCTTCACAGAGAGTGACTTGCCATTGAAATGGGCTGCCCAGGGAGATGGTGGAGTCCCCATCCCTGGAGGTGTTCAAGCAAAGACTGGATAGGGCACTTAGTGCCATTGGATAGGGCTGGGTGATAGGTTGGACTGGATGATCTTGGAGGTCTCTTCCAACCTGGCTTATTCTATTCTATTCTATTCTATTCTATTCTATTCTATTCTATTCTATTCTATTCTATTCTATTCTATTCTATTCTATTCTACGAATTATATAGCTTTCATCATTATTTTCTTTTCACAACAAATGATCTAATTTCTCTCATTAAAATATTCCAATTAGCCTCAAACCAGCACACCAGTTCATGAGGTGGGTACACGAGGAGGTTCAAGGTTAAGGCAAAAGTTAATGGCTTCAGGATTTTGCTGAACATTTGAAGTTATCCTCTTGAGAGGCAAATGCTGCTGCTGGAAGCAAGGTAGAGGCTTAGTCTTCCTGAACCTATTTTTAATCAGCATCTCACTTTCTGGGAAATAGACTCTATGAGATACACCTTATATAAGGACAAGCACCTACTGCAACTTGCCTTAACTATTATTTGGGGGAAATACCTGCATTTGAAAAATCTTCCTTTTGTTTTTCCAACTGGCAGGTTGCCATTTTTTTCAAAGCACATAGAAGGAGAAAGTCATCACCAGCTTTGAAGTGATCACTCCTCAGTATGATCACAGCCTGAGATGAAGCCTTCTGACACTTGGCCGAATCTGTTACTCCTTGTTTTCATTTTTTTTAATTCCCTGTGAGAAGCTGCCTCCTCTATCTCTCTGTCTCTGCTATCCTGGAAGATCATACATACAACATTCCTAGCTTCCTTCAAACTTTTATGCTTTATGATGAAAATAAGGGATATTACATTTTTTCTTCACGTCTAATGGTGGGAAGCCAAGTAACATGCATTAAGGTCCCAATCTAGCTGCCACACAAGTGGGACAGTGGCAGAGCTATAGACACACCACATGTCTTTTATAACACCTTTAGTGGAAGCACAGAAAAGGTTACTGTCTACATTTAAAGGGGCAGTGGGGGAAGACAGAGCTCTGAAATTACTTACAAAGTGTGATGGTTTGGGAGTTACCCTTGCCCCCCCACTCCACCACACATACAATGAATTCACCCAGACTAGACTCAACCAGGTGGAAGTTAAGGAATAAAGCTTTATATTCACAGCTTAGCACAATATACAACCAGATATTTACAATATATTACAGATACTTACAGCTATACACAGAAATACACAAGTTAAAAGTAATACAGAAATACAATGCCCAGAAATCAGAGTCCCCAGGAGAGTATCCCAACCACCCTTTCACCTTCTTTCCATGCCCCTTTCTTACCCTACAATCTGCCTCACATGCAAGGTGAGTTGGAAGGATCGGTGAGGGGGGTTAGAAGTAGAATTGATTAGTTGGGTTACACAGATCCAGCTAGAAGCCAGGAAGAGAGACAGACACCAGCAGACTCCACAGACAGTCTGTCTTATCTATGTTTGTGTCCTTGCTTTTATATATCTCAGCAAACCTACGAGTGAAGAAGTAGACACCACTGTTGTTTCGTTGTTTTCTTTTTACAGCCTATAATCTAATTTTTCTCATTAAAATATTCCAATTAGTCTCAGACCAGCACACAAAGTAATTAAAGAAAGACACTCCCCACTGGATTGGATAGAAATACAGACTATATTCAAAGATTATCAAAGCAGTGAAGAAGCATATGAAATACACACAGGATCCCATCAAGCCCAAACATTCTGCAAACCTCCCTCCAAACAGACCAAAAACAAACCCTCCCAGAACCCCTTTTCTTCTCCCACCTGGGGTTCACTATAAACCCCAGTGCTTTTTCTTCCCTCAACCCCAACATTGCTAGGCCAGCTTGGGCTAGCTCCCCGCTTCAGTCAGGCCAAACAGGTTTGTGATACTCCCCCGCATTGTTACCAGATAGGAGAGTGTACCTCCTTGGGAGGAGAGGGAAGGAAGAGCACAAACTGGTTTTGCTCTCAGCCTAAATAAAGTAATACAAAAGAATTATGGGAGTGCAATGCCTCAGGATTAAAATTTCCTGACTATTCCAGGATGCTCTGGACCTCTTGGAGGTTTACACTCCACAGTCCTTAAAGACTTAAGTCTCAACCTACGACAGGTACGAACTCCTTCTCCTGGCCCTCTCTGTGTGGATGTCACATATAAACACTAGCACAAGTTGCCATCACTCTGCCAGTCCCTAGCCTCCGTTCATCCTCCTTTGTTATGTGAGAGATGTAGCCTCTCTTCCAGCAAGCTTTCCATAGAAAGGATACCTCATCAGTACAAGCTGAACATTTGGCAGAGGACTAAGATGTGCAACAAAGACAAACAGAGTCTTTGATACAGTTATGCCTTTTAATGTCTTTTTCCTCTCTTCCTGGGTTACGTCTTTTGCAAATGGACATGACTTGGTTTGGCCACACCCTAAGCTATGTATTCACAAGCCAACACTGCATCAGAAACCACATGGCCATGATTAGTGTAGCACTGTGCCCAAGGTAATAAACTGGACTCCTAGGCTCACTGCCACCCTAATATGTCTACCTGGCATCTACCTCGTGCAACAAGCAGGCAAGACATAGCTTTCTTTTCCTTCAAAGCACCATGTAGCTGCACCCTTAGTTACCTCCAAGGAGCTTTGGAGTTAGGTTTGGAGGAAGGAGCATGTTGTAAGGAAATGAAATGGAGGTGTTCCTCACCTGCCAGGCAATGATGAAAAGGAAACTCTATGGGCTGAAGTCAGCCTCAAAGAAGTTAGGAGAGTTTAGAAGGAAGACACAGTAAAAGCCCCCAAGACAAGAAGGAAATTAAACTGCTGGAGAGAGTCCAGAGGAGCACCAAGAAAATGACCAGAGGGCTGGAGCACCTCTGCTGTGAGGACAGGCTGAGGGAGTTGGGACTTTTCAGCCTGGAGAAGAGAAGGCTTCCAGGAGACCTTATAGCCAGGGACTGTTCGCAAGGTCTTGTAATGACAGGACAAGGGGTACTGGGTTCAAACTGGCAGAGGGGAGATTTAAACAGGATGTTAGGAGAAAGTTCTTCACAGTGAGGGTGACGAGACACTGGAACAGGTTGCCCAGGGAGGTTGTGGCTGCTCCCTCCCTGGAGGTGCTCAAGGCCAGGCTGGATGATGTCTTGAGCATCTTGATCTCGTGGGAGGTGTCCCTGCCTATGGCAGGGTTTGGAACTGGATGATCTTTGAGGTGTCTTCCAACCTAAACCATTCTATGATTCTATGAAGATCAGCAAAAACAAATAGAGACACAAAGATTGCATTCATCCAGGTGTGGTAGCTTTTATGGTCACTTCTTCTGGTC
Organism: Psilopogon haemacephalus; assembly: GCA_013396835.1. Taxonomy (NCBI): domain Eukaryota; kingdom Metazoa; phylum Chordata; class Aves; order Piciformes; family Megalaimidae; genus Psilopogon; species Psilopogon haemacephalus. The sequence goes on from VWZI01006024.1 coordinate 50,169, forward strand.
ACTGAGCATTTTGATTCTGCAAGAACTCATCACTAACTGTCTCAGGTATAAATGTTCAGAGTAAAGAATACTTCTTACATTGCTTAGCTAGACATCAAAAGCCATCTGTAGGATTTTTTAATTCTCTTCTTTCTTGGGCCCCACCCACAGCAACACTCTCTCAGTCATGTCCCAGTCCTCTGTGCTGGTTCCTCTGTGGTTAGAGGTGCCCCAAAGACCTTGGCACTGGCACCAGCTAAGTCCAGTTTTAAAACAGGAATGAGAGCCAGTACAAGGAGCTCTCCCATCAGTTTCCTCCAGCAACACTGTTTTTTAAGATTCAAATAAATTTCCAAATAAAAAGTCAGACTCGTTGTGTTGGATAACTCTAGAGGTGTAAGCAAAGAAAATTTGTCCAGACCACAAACCCTATGGAAGCGGAAGCCACAAAGATTTCAGGCTTCTCTTTCGTTCTCTGTCTCATCCTTACAGTTTCAGTCCATCTCTTATAGCTGCTTCCCATTTCTTTCCCGCCTGTTTCTCTTGAGAACTTTCCTCATGACTTTGGTGTGTTTGCTGGAGAAGGTCTGGCAGCATTCCAGACTGAGTCATCTCAAAGGGCAACTGTTGAAGCATCTCCACTCCCAGATGCAGAGCATCCAGTCTGTATGTCCCTGCTGAGCTGAGGAATAAGACACAGTACTACAGATGTCAAATGTATTCCCAATGGATTACTGTAAATAGCTATTATTGCTACTAATGGACCACCCTAGAACCTCCTAAACTTCTTTGAGACAACAAGACTTCCATTTTAGAAACAGATTCAAGGAATAATATTAAGTGTCCTGGATCAAGCTGGAGGTGGGGGGTGGGGAGAAGGTTGAGTTTTTGCCTGCTGTAGATAGAGGACTAGCCTGAAATTTCTGAGCTGAAGCTGGATGTTGTCACCATATGGGAGGGGGTGAGTGGGAGGAGGAGGCAGAGGTCCTCATAGGCCCTCTGGAGAGCTGTAATAGATTCCCGCACATTCAATTAGTGGGATGGAGAGCAGATTGGAAACATATTATTGTCACTGTCGTTCATGCCGAGCAGAATCTTCACTCTGCTCAAGATGTTGCTCAGATGTGAGCCAGGGTGGCCTTTTACCTTCACAGAAGTGGTTCAGGGGAGCATTACCTCTCCCATCAGAATGGCTTTAGCCTGCAAATGTTCACCTTGTTTTTGAAAAAGGTGGGTCTCCAGGTACACGTGAGATTGCAGCTAATTAAAAAAGAATTGTGTTTATCCCTTATTCTTTCTTTTTTTCTCCCTGATAGCTGTGTCAGTTTTAATCCATACAAAAAAAAAATTATAATTTCCTTAAACAAAACGCTCAGGGTCATTTACATGATGACCATGCAAATATGTGTATAAACATCCTGCTTTATAACAATACTTTCTTCTTTGGTGAAGTTTGGTTGTGAAATTCTGACCTTTGTTGTACTTGTGTTTGCATCTTAACTCATTCAACAGGGACACAGAAAGAAATAAGCTGGACAAACCCTATTCATACACAAAGCGCAGCAGCAGCAGCGACAATAGACAGCTAAGATAAGAAGAATACATGTGATAGGAAGGGAAGCTTTTCATTCCAAACACGGGGGAAGGATAGAGCTGAGGCATGGCATGGTAACCTGGGGAGTCTTTCAAAGCTTTAGGTAGGAACAGGAAGCCAAGCAAGATGGGCAACAGTCAGTTTCACTGCCAGCTTTCAGAAACTCCCGATGGGATGCTTCTCACTCAGCCTTGGGAGAGTAATTTCCTCTCTTTTTGCCTCTATTCCCTCTGTAAAATAGGTGTAAGTGCTTCCTTCTTTCAAACCCTTTCATTTGTCTCACGTGGCAACAGTACAAGTTGGTCTTTGTTTCTCTTCCTGTAGACACACTGGACCTCAGATGACACCTGCAGATGCTGACTCTCCTGCTGCTATGCAAGCAAACAAGATGGAAGAAAAGCTGGAGGCAAAGAAAAGGGATATGAACCCTGGAAACAAAGGGGACACATATTAACTAGTGTTGTAACTTGCCTCAGTTATTTTGACTGTATCTATATTGAATATGTTCCTTCCAGCATAAAGACAGAGAAAGAAGTGATGCCACCAATAAAGGCAGAGTTTGGAGAAACAAGACCCCGAGGAGTTCAGCTAACTATAAGTAGGACCCTAGCAATGCAAAATGAAGCAATATCCAGAAAGGTTTGCCAGACAGAGGAAACAAATTTCCAAGTACTTGAAGAGTATGGAAGCAAGGAAGGATACAGTCTGAAAAAAAGCAGGTATTCGAAAAGGGTACAGCAGACCACAAGGCACGAAGCTGGCACTGAGAAACAAGAAGTGACTCAGAGGACCGAGCACACTTCTCTGTCTGAAAGATCTGGTCTCAGAGATTTGTGTCTACTAACATGTATTACCTGTCACAAGATGAAAATGTTTTCTCATTCTCATGACTCAGTCTTTTTTTTTTTTTTAGGAGATGGGCAGGGAGCAGGACAGGATGAATATATAGGAATTAAACATATAAACATATGTATAAATATATGTACACATATGTTCATGGCAGGACTTTCATGTTGAACAGAACCAACTGTTCCTGGCCATTTCTCAACACATTCTGGCAATTCGAATGAATAACACCCAGTCACTTCCACTTTGACCCAACAACCACCTTTCTTTTCTTGATTTTGCATGTCTCCCCAAAACATTGGGATAAGCAGAGCTCAAGGGCTTGCCAAAGCAAGCTGCCTCACCACTGTGCCCTCCAGACCCCTCAAGGGTCTTGGAGGAAACAAATGTCAGAAGCAAGAGTTCACCCCTGGAGCAGGCAAACAGATAGGAATACTCCTTTGCTGCAGACATTTCAGGTACATGTTTTCTGGCCCTTCTAGCACACACAGTGTGTGTTGGTGTATAAGTGATATACTTGTGCTTCATTTAAGTCTAAGTGGAGGCCAGTGACAAGACTGGTCCCTTAGGGATCAGTCCTAGGACCAGTCTTGTTTAACATCTTTGTGGGTGACATGGACAGAGACATTGAGTGCACCCTCAGCAAGTTTGCTGATGACACCAAGCTGTGTGGTGCAGCAGACACACTGGAGGGCAGGGATGGCATCCAGAGGGACCTGGACAGGCAGGAGATGTGGGCACAAGCCAACCTCATGAGGTTCAACAAGGCCAAGTGCAAGGTCCTGCGTGTGGGCTGAGGCAATCCCAAGCACAAATCCCAAGCTGGGCAGTGACAGGCTGGAGAGCAGCCCTAAGGAGAAGGACTTGGTGGTGCTGTGATGTTCTTCAGCATGAGAGTGGTGAGACCCTGGAATGTGTTGCCCAGGGAGGTGTTTGGGGCCATATCCCTGGAGGTGTTTAAGGCCAGGCTGGATGAGGCTGTGTCCAGCCTAATCTAGGGTAGGGTGTCCCTGGGCATGGCAGGGGGGTTGGAACTAGATGATCCTTGTGGTCCCTTCCAACCCCGACTGACTCTATGATTCTATGAATCTTCTTTTTTTTTTCAATGTAAATAGCTTTTCAGCTGCAAAACACATCTGTCAAAGCCAAGGTGAAGTATAATGAAGTTGTCTGGAGTTTATGGATAGTGTGAACCAAAGCCTCAGGAAAGTAAAGAGTTGCCTACTGTGTAACCTCTCTGCAGTGCTCACTCAAGTTGATGTACTTGAGGGGACTGCAAAGGATAAATTAAGACAGAGAACACATTGGAGTGGGGCAGGGGAAAGAAATACAAACAATATTTTTTAAGCATATATTGTTTTACCAGAAGATGATACTGAATACAAAACTATGACACCAAGTAAACAGTAGCGATGGTATCTAACTGCTGATGCTTTCAGCTTTTACACAGCTGGGGCTGGGAGAAGGGCACAATGTATTGAAGTGCTAGAGACAGGCTAGAGGAGGTCTTGCTCTGATCCCATCACCTGGGACTATAGGGCAGGCATATTCAGCCTCAGAGCTTGATCCTGCTGTCACTGATACAACAGAACTCATGGAGATTTCTCTGGAGATGTGGCTGGAAGTCAGGCAGGTGTGTTAGCACACCACGAGTGACACAGGAAGGCCATGTTTAAGTGAATGCATTTCACTCTTCTTGACGGGGACATGTTTTGCTACAAAGTAGAAAAATATGGTTTCCTTCTTTGTCACGGACTGTTGTGTCCTTGCTTACAAATACGACAGTGAAATACAAAATAAACAGGCAACCACTCTGCATTCCAAGGATAAAATACCTGTTCAGACACATGATCTCTTGGTGTTTCCCTCCTGGGGAAAGACAAGGGCTAAGAGTGCTGAAATGATTGACCCTATCTGTGGCAAAGTCTAGCAAGCAAAAACTAAAGTCACACTCATTTGAAAAACAAGCCACCTCCTAGGGCTACACCAGTCAAGCACTTGATTTAGGTGGCAGACTCAGTGCACAGCTTTAGTTAGCAATGAGGAGGCTCCACAGATGACAACCTTGCAGTAGTGGCCTTGGTTTTCACCGCTGAAAGGGACTGAGGTAGCTCAGGATGAATGGGGAAGATGATTAATCAAGTCATGTAGTGTAGTCAGATAATATGCTCTTTTTCACTGGATCTGTCCTGAAAGCCTAAAACTTGTTGGTTTTCCACTGCTTTGTCAGTGTGAAAAAAATAATTCATCAGGCACGCCTGTGTAAGGTCAGTCACAAAAGGACAGAATAATCAGTAGTTTCTCTTCTGCCCTGGTGTTGAAATGCCAACAGCTCCACAAAATAAACTCCTAAGGCCACAGTGGTGACTCATCTAAGACTCTGCTAGGTTAAAGAAGTGTAAGGAGAGCCTTTACAGCTTATAATTGCAGGCACACAGGAGTGGCTTGCAGCAATAGCACTTCCTGCTTAAACTTCTACAGTTTAAGCATGGCACAGCTTGGCCATGTCCTGGCACAGCTCAATCAGGAACTGCTCAAAATAATTGTCTTCAATGCCATTGCAGTAATGACTGCTCCACACTGCTGACAGCTTCTCATAGAATCGTAGAATGGTTTGGATTGGAAGGGCCTGCTGAAGGTCTAGTCCAATCCCTCTGCAGTCAGCAGGGACATC
>VWZI01006030.1:12676-23615 GCA_013396835.1 Psilopogon haemacephalus
TGTTATTGGTGAATCCCTTCTGAAAGGAACTGAGGGCTCCATGTCGGCCAGACTCCTCACACAGGGATGTCCACTGCCTCCCTGTGGCCCAGGTCAGGGACGTTACCAGAATGCTGCCTAATATAGTGCAGCCCTCTGATTACTATCCCTTATTGGTTATGCAGGTGAAAAATGATGAGATTGATACCAGAGGTCTAAAAGCAGCCAAATGAGACTTCAAGGCACTGGGAAAAGTAATTGAGGTATCGGGGGCACAAGTAATTTTTTCATCAATGCCTTTAGTTGCAGGTAGGAATGCTGAAGGAAACAGGAAGTCATGTCTGATTAACAAGTGGCTCAGAGGCTGGTGCCACCAGCAAAAGTTTGGGTTCTTTGATCTTGGGAAACTTTATACAGCTCCAGGTCTGCTAGCAACAGAGGGGGTACATCTGCCTCAGAGGGGGAGAAAGATCCTGGCATGTGAGCTGGCAGGGCTTGCGAAAAGAGATTTAAACTAGGCTGGAAGAGGGAGGGAGTTAAACATAGCAGTACTAGAGATAAACCAAAGGAGACTGTGTGGTAAGCCAGAGATAGGGGTAAAACCAGCAGACCAACTAAAGTGTATGTGCACCAATGCATGCAGTATGGGTAGTAAACAAGAGGTGCTGGAAACTTTGGTACAAGAGGCAAACTATGATGTTGTCCATCACAGAAATGTGGTGGGATGACTCACACAACTGGACCACAACTCTAATCAATGCCTACAGACTCTTCAGGAGACACAGGTGAGGAAAAAGGGGTGGAGGTGTGTCCCTGTATATTAGGGAGGCTCTGAATGTTATGGAAGTAGAGATTAAGGATGATCAGGTTGAGTCCCTATGGGCAAGAATTAGGGGGAAGGCCTACAAGACTGACATCCTGCCTGTTTGGAGTCTGTTATAGACCACCCAACCAGGAAAAAGAGATTGATTTATTATTCTTTAAGCAGCTGGAGGCTGCCTCAAGATCACTTGCCCTTGTTCTCGTGGGCAACTTTAACTTGCCAGACATCTGCTGGGAATTTAACACTGAAGAGAAGAGGCAGTCCAGAAGGTTCCTAGAGTGCACAGAGGATAGCTTCTTATCCCAGCTGTTACGTGAGCCTACCAAGGGTGCAGCCCTGCTCAACCTGCTGTTCTCCAACAGAGAAGGGCTGGTGGGAGATGTGGTGGTTGGAGGCTGCCTGGGGTCCAGTCACCATGCACTAAACTCAGAAGGAGCATCAACAGAACCTCCACCCTGGACTTCCAAAGGGCAGACTTCAGCTTATTTAAGCAACTAACTGGGAAAGTTCCTTGGGAAACAGCCCCTAAAAACAAAGAGGTCCAGGAAGGCTGAGTCTACTTCAGGAAAGAACTCTTGAAGGCACAGGAATGGGCTGTGCCAATGTGCCAGGAGGCGAGACAACAAGGGAGGCAACCGGACTGGATGGACAAGAAGCTTCTAAAAGAATTACAGGGGGAAAAAGAGGGCATATCAGCTTTGGAAAAAAGGGGAGGTATCCCAGGAAGTGTTTAAGGACATTGTTAGGTCTTGTAGGAAAAAAAATTAGAGGAGCAAAAGCCCATTTAGAACTTAGACTGACCACTGCTGTAAATGAGAATTAAAGTGTTTCTATAAATATATTAATGGCAAAATAATGGGCAAGGACAACCTCCACTCTTTATTGGATATGGAGCGGAATACAGCAAGAAAAGATGAGGAAAAGGGAGAGGTACCTAACAGCTTCTTTGCCTTAATCTCCGATAGTGGGACACATTGTCTTCAAGACAACTGGCCTCCTGAGCAGGCAGATGGAGCCAGGGACCAGTATAGTCCCCCTGTATTCCAGGAGGAAGCAGTTAGGGACCTGCTGAGACACTTGGATCCTCACAAGTCCATGGGACCAGATGGGATCCATCCTAGGGTGCTGATAGAGCTGTCAGATGAGCTGGCCAAGCTGCTCTCTATCATCTATCAACAGTCCTGGCTCACTGGAGACGTCCCTGAAGACTGGAAGCTGGCCAATGTGGTGCCCATCCACAAGAAGGGCTGGAAGGAGGAACTAGGAAATTTCAGACCTGTCAGCCTGATCTCAGTGCCAGGCAAGGTTATGGAACAGGTCATCCTGAGTTCAATCACACAGCACCTACAGAATGGCCAAGGGATCAGGCCCAGCCAGCATGGATTTGGGACCAACCTGACCAACCTGATCTCCTTTTATGATCAGGTTCCCTGCCTGGTGAATGCAGGGAAGGCTGTGGATGTGGTCTACATGGACTTCAGCAGAGCCCTGGACACTGTCTGCCACAACAAGCTCCTGGCAAAGCTGGCAGCTCATGGCTTGGACAGATCCACTCTGAAATGGGTCAAGAACTGGCTGGAGTGCCGAGCCCAGAGAGTGGTGGTGAATGGAGCCACATCCAGTTGGCAGCCAGGCACTAGTGGTGTGCCCCAGGGATCAGTGCTGGGCCCGATCCTGTTCAATATCTTTGTTGATGACCTGGATGAGGGAATTGAATCCATCATCAGTAAGTTTGCAGATGACACCAAGTTAGGAGGACATGTTGATCTGTTGGAGGGTAGGAGGGCCCTGCAGAAGCACCTGGACAGGCTGGATGGGTGGGCAAAGGTCAATGGGATGAGATTTAACAAGGCTAAGTGTAGGGTTCTACATTTTGNGACAAGGGAGGTTATTTTTCCCCTGTACGTGGCACTCGTCAGGTCACACCTTGAGTACTGTGTCCAGTTCTGGTTCCCTCAATTCAAGAGAGATGTCCAGAGAAGAGCAACAAAGCTGGTGAGAGGCCTGGAGCATGGCCCTATGAGGAAAGGCTGAGGGAGCTGGGGGTGTCCAGCCTGGAGAAGAGGAAGCTGAGGGAGTGATCTGTTTGCTATCTACAACAACTTGAAGGGAGGTTGTAGCCAGGTGGTGGTGAGTCTCTTCTCCCAGGCAACCAGCAACAGAACGAGGAGACACAGTCTCAAGTTGTGTCAGGGGAGGTATAGGCTGGATGTTAGAAGAAAGTTCTTCACAGAGAGTCCCTGGAGTCCAATCTAGTTGATTGGAGAGGGCTGAGTGGTAGGTTGGACTGGATGATCTTGGAGGTCTCTTCCAACCTGGTTAATTCTATGATTCTATGACAATGAGAAGGGCTTCTTCAAATACATCAGTGGCAAAACGAAAGCCAGGGAGAAATGTAGGCCCACTGCTCTGGTAACCAAGGATGTAGAGAAGACAGTTACAGAATGCTTTCTTTGCTTCAGATTTTTCTGCTACATACAGCCTTCAGGAATGCCAGTCTGGAGGAGTGAAGACTCTCTCTTGGTTGATGGGGACTAGGTCAGAGAGCATTTGGGCAAATAATGCTGTATTGGTTCTAGTTAAAGCTTCCCAATGCCCAAAAGTCTAACAGAGCAATACAATAACAGGATGCCTTCCTGTCTCTCCTCTTTGGAAAGAAAGGATTTAGATGTAATGAGTGGAAAGGGGTAAAGCACCCAAAGAATAGCCTTGATTTGATTTGGAAGTTAAAAGAAAAAAAACTTTAACAATAAATAAAAGGTCTTTAAGGTAAGGGGAGTTACAAAAAAATAAATATGGGGAAGGGAAATAAAATACAATATATACATACAACCAGATTGGATGGAAATGGATGGAAATACATTCAGGAGGTGGTTGCTCCACCCCTTGTGTTTGGCTGGCCATGTGGGGTACCAGGATGCTGCTGGCAGGTGAGGCAAAGCAGAGAGAGAGCAAGAAATAGGAAGTTCCTCTGTTTTTATAGGGGTCCAAGACAGGAAGTGGGAGTGGGCTAACTACTGCACCTGGGGTCAGGTTCAGACCACCCCCAAGGAGGACTCAAGATGACCTGTGATCAGGTTCAGACCACTCCCAGGAGTCAGGAGCACCTGGGGTCAAATTATACAGGCCATTACTTGCCTTGTGTCAACAAAAACATATTTATGCAACATTTACGAAGTGCAGTGATCTATTATATCAGCCAAAGCTTGGTTTTGTTTACTTTTTTATTAAAGGCTTCTTAACTGGCCAAAATACAACGACAGAAAACTAAAAGGACAACTGAAATGCCATGGCAGTATATCTTTGCCATTGGCAACCGCACCTGATGATACACAAGTAATTTTCAAACCCCAAGATTACTGGAGGGGGATGTTTCTGTTATGTCAGTGGTTTCCATAAGCCTGCACTCCTCAATAAATACATATTTTAGATAACATTGTCTTCTGTGGCTTCATGTTACAGTCTCTATATGCTTAATTTTAAAGTATGCTAATTGTGTTGTTACAGTGTGAAAGTGGACAGCATAAAATTCTTTAACTTGACTGCAATTCAGACCACTTAGGTTTTTAACAAATAAGTTGTGCCTCCCTGCTCATAGGACTTAGAGAAATCTTTAATATAAGTGGAACATCCAAGGTCAAAGTCTTGCTTCTTTAACTGCAATGTATATAAAGTGAAAGGTCTGGAAATTCTGGCAAGTAAGATCTAGGTTACTGGATTAGTTAGCTGTCTTTGGCTGTTGTTACACAAAATTGGGAATTCTTGGTTTCAAAATACAAACTTTACTCCAGATCTCTAAGGCAGAATCCTTCCCCTGGAACTAAATCAGCCATACATTGATGCATTTGATTTGTTAGTCAGAATGACAATGAGACTTCTGCTCAGATGAGAACGCTGAAGTATGTTTTCTAAACTGTAGCCCTTCTCAGGTCGTTAATATGTATTACTCTGTGAAGGATGCCTCATAGTGATTCTTCACTCAGATTAATCAGAGCTGAGTCCTTGCACCTCTGACTAGGCTGCTGTCAAGGACATATTATCCAGAGTCTGCAGTAATGTAATGTAGTGTAATGTAATATAAGAATAGAATAGAATAGAATAGAATAGATTGAATAGAATAGAATAGAATAGAATAGAATAGAATAGAATAGAATAGAATAGAATAGAATAGAATAGAATAGAATAGAACGGAATATCTTTTTTCTCTCTTAACTGTTTCTAGGGGTCTTATCTTATTTGTTCTTATTATTTTGCTGGTTCCCTTCCAATATATAATTTTTGCTTATAGCAAATCTGGAAAATCAATTTCTAAATTTAATGATGATTCAGTGAAAGTAGAAATTCCTATTACAATGTGGCTTGACTATATAGTTCAGACGCTAGCATGGCACAGCTGCTTTCCAAGAACACTTACGCATTTTGCCTCTAATGATCTCTTTAATGGGTTTCTTAATGAATGGATAATTACAGAATCACAGAACTTCAGAGGTTGGAAGAGACCTCCAGAAATTCATAAAGTCCAACCTCCCTGCCAAGGCAGGAATACCTAGGGTAGTTCACCCAGGAATGCATCCAGGCAGGTTTTGAAAGTGTCTTGAGGAGACTCCACAACCTCTCTGGGCAGCCTGTTCCAGTGTTCTGTCACCCTCACTGTAAAGAAGTTTCTCCTCATGGTGAGGTGAAATCTATGTTCCAATTTGTAGCTGTTGACCTTTGTCTTATTGCTGCTTACCAGTGAAAGAGATTGGCCTCATCCACTTGGCACCCACCCTTCAGGCATTTGTATACATTGATCAGACCTCCTCTCAGTCTTCTCTTCTCCAGACTAAACAGACCCAGCTTTCTCAGTCTTTCTTTGTAGGGGAGATGCTCAAGTCCGCTAATCATCCTTGTTGTTCTCTGCTGTACTCTCTCTAGCAGGTCCCTAACTTTTTAACTGGGGAGCCGAAAACTGGACACAGTATTGCAGGTGTGGTCTCACAAGGACAGAGTAGAGGCGGAGAAGAACCTCCCTAGACCTGCTGGCCACACGTTTCCTGATACACCCCAGGATGCCATTGGCTTTCTGGGCCACAAGGGCACATTGCTGGGACGTGCAGAACTTGCTGACCACCAGGACTCCAAGGTCTTTCTCCACAGAGCTGCTTTCCAGGAGGGCACCCCCCAGCCTGTACTGGTGCCTGATGTTATTGTTCCCCAGGTGCTCAATGTCGTCATTGAGCTTCATGAGGTTTGCCTTCACTCAGCTCTCCATCCTGTCCAGGTCTCATTGGATGGCAGCACAGCCTGATAGGATGTTGGCCACTGTTGTAGTTTTCTGTGTAAGAGTGCAACAGACAGAGATTATTCTACTTTACTCTTTTTCTAAGGTAAAAAAGGCATTAAAATAGTAACACTCTCACTGAATTGGAGAAGAAAATACAGAAAGGTTGTATTTAAAAACATGCAGGAAGAGATATGGCATATGCAAATCTTTAACACCTAATACAAATAAAGGATACATGAGAATTCCCCCAAAACCTTCCCCCAAGTGAACCACCAAAACCCCAATGCTCCGTTTCTCCCATCCTCCGTTGTCTCCCAAGTGGCCTCAAATAGGCCGGATTCACTGCGGCAGTCTTGAAGGCTGTGACCTACCACAGCATCCTCCTACATAATTACGTAGTTACCAGATAAGAGCTCTCTGGAGAGTTGGAGAGGCAGGGAGAAAAGAGAGCAAATTGACCTTGCTTCTTACTTTTAAAATGTTTGCCGGATTATGGGATTGAATAACATTATTATGATATCTGGGGGGCGACCCGTTCATCCCCTGGGACAGATCTTGGTCACTATAGTTTTTTTTAGGGAGTCTGGGATAACCTGAAGCCTCTCAAACCATGACAGCCACCGCCCTCATTTTCGTATCATCAGTGAACTTGCTGAGGGTACACTCAATGCCCTCATCTAAGTCATTGATAAATATACCAAACAAAACTGGACCCAGTACTGATCCTTGGGGAACACCACTGGCCTTGATTCTATGCCATTGATGACACCTGTCTGAACTCTGTTGTGGAGCCAGTTTTCAATCCACCTCACAGACCAGCCAGCCATGCCACATCTCCTGAGCTTATCTATGAGGATATTGTGGGAGACAATATCAAAAGCCTTGCTGAAGTCAAGGTAGATGATATCCACAGCCCTTCATTCATCTACCCATTTGGTCACAGCATCATAGAAGGCTATCAGGTTAGTCAAGCAAGATCTCCCTTTGGTAAATCCATGTTGGCTACTCCTGATAACCCTCTTTTCTTCCACATAGTTAGACGTGGCTTCCAGAATGAGCTGCTCCATCACCTTTCCAGGGATGGAGGTGAGGCTGACTGGTCTCTGCCTACCTGTGTCTTCCTTCTTGCCTTTTTAGAAGACTGGAGTGGCATTTAATTTCTTCCAGTCATCAGGCACCTCTCCTGTTCTCCATGATTTTTCAAAAAGGACAGGGAGAGGCTCAGCAACAACATCAGCCAGTTCTCTCAGCACTCGTGGATGCAACACATTGGGGCCCATGGATTTCTGTGTTTTCAGTTGGCACATGTGATCTCTAACTCAGTCCTGACTGGCTGGGTTAGAGATCTATCTCTTTGCTACTAAGCACCCTACAGGTACCATATGCTTCAGGATGAAAAGGAGAAGGATGAACAAATAAAAATTCTTTAACAAAGAGAAGGAAAGAAAAAAAGAGCATGACTCAAGCAAATACTTTCCAAAGAAACTGAGAGGTAGAGAATGTCACTTGCCTGCACTAAAGAAATGAAAGCAAGAGATTTTAAAGTTCAAATCTAGAATATTTTTTTTTTTGTACCAATGACAAATGCAGAGTTTCACTAAAAAATATTCCTCTTGCAGATATATAGATGAGAGTGTCTAAAACTTATTATTTTCCAACATGAAAATGTGATTTATTTCAGGGATATCAGTGCTTAATTTAATGTCTAATGCTCCAGTGAAAGAAAACTTCTGTCAAAGTCTTCAATTTGCTTTGCCTCAGCACACAAACTCAACTGGTCACGCAGTCTCCCAGTGAGTGGGCTTCACACTATGCTGTGTGCACAACGTGTCAGAAAAAGCTGAACAGTATCTTACAGTATTCTTCTTCTGCCTTAGATTATCAGCTATACCTTTTTGTCTCCTAAGCAGGTAACACATGAAGGGAAGAAATGGTATTAAAATTGCAAGTTATGTTTTAAAAAAGTACGTAAAAATAAGAATAATGATGAAATAAACTGGGTGTTCATTTTGTCTGAATTCTAAATATACAGATTCGTTTGAAAACCTGCTCCGTTCCTGCCCTGCGATGTGCTGCTCTGCCACCCACTGGCCTCTTTAATCCCAGGAGAGACATTGTAGTGGAACAACAAACTGCTTTTCCTACATACCTCAAAATGGTTGTTTCAAACAGGCTTGGCTGAATCTATTGCAGAGGAAATATCATTTCAATACAGTATCTGTGCTTTTCTGAAGAAGTGTGTTTAAACAGAGCATTGCTTAAGGAGTAAGCCAGAGGGCATCCAGCACTCAGCCTACCTGGATCATTTATCTGTGCTGGCACCAGCATCCTGCTGAGCTTCCCACGCATTTGGATGGATCTTTAAGAGAGCTTAGTATTAATAGCAATTAACAGATTCACATTTTCTGTTTTAACTTGGGAAAGAACATGGTCATCAGTGACTTTAAGGCATAAATATGTTACTCTTCATTTCCATGCTCACATGAAAGCACAGCTTTTAATGAAGGGCATGTAATACTCTGCTATGACTAAGAAGAGCTCTTTCTGTGCCACACATCCTGATAACTCATGGACATCAGATGCTCATCCTCCCTTACCTCTTAAACAACAGTGGTCATTCTGGAATTTGTGTTCTCATCATTATATGAGCAGTACTATAAAATAACACCAAAAGTAGTGCTGCTCTTGTCTTATTAGATAACCTGCCCTTTGAAGACACTCTTCCAAAGTGCATCCCCCTCACATATGGCTTACAATTCTGACATGGTTTCATTAATCAAGCATGCAGTCACCCAGCCAACTCGGCAGCCTGGTATATCCCTTTTATTAGAGAGTAGAATAATCACTGTTTCCATAGCCACCAAACTGACCCTAACAGATAGCTCTTGTCTTTCCCTCTTGGCACAATTAAGAGCATGTTCCTTTCACTAATGGTCATATTAAGCATTCTTTAATTTATTGTGTTACTTGGAAGCAATTAAATTAAACCAGTGTCCATAAGGTAGAAGGAAAGAGAAGATCAAGATGTTGCCACACTGATACTATGAACAGCCTATTAATGAACATAGAAAAAGGAGGATGGGAAAAAATCAGTCAGATTCTCAACTAGAACATACCGCAGTGATGAGATCCCAAGGCAGCTTCAACCACCAGCATGTGAGGGACCATCCTGAACTGACAGTAAAAACTGAAGCACCCATCTGAGTGTCAGAATCTGCAGGTGTGACCTGTCACATTGCAGGAGGGGAAGAGGAGATCTGTATGCTCTCCGATCATCTACTGCCGGCAGCTACAGCAGGCAACAATTTAGAAATGAGATGATCTTAGTCTCTGAAGTATTATTCAATATGGAGACCCTGAAGCTACTCTGATAGATGATAGATATAATAGGGCATGACTGGTATTCAATATGCCAAAGGCCACTTACGCATCTGAAGTAAAGGTAGAATATTGAAATAACACAGGGATTTTACCACAACACACCAAAAACAGGGACAAAATACCATACTGTGGTGGTTTAGCAGTTACCTGCCCCCCCCACACTTTGATATAACCCAGGCTAGGACTCAGAACAGCTGGAAGTTAATAAATGAAGCTTTATATTTACAGCAATGCTCAATATACAAGCAGATATTTACAATGTATAACAGATATTTACAGATATATACAGTGAAAAGGTAATACAGAAACACCACACCCATCCCAGAGATCAAAATCCCTAAAAGAGGTTTTCTAACCACCCCTACCACCTTTTCCCCCTTCCTCAATCTTATCTCACCATCTGTTGATGCAGCAGATAGGCGAAAGTAGATCGGCCAGAGGGGTTAGCAGTAAGAAAGAGGCTAGTGGAATTATTGAAAAACAGCTACACAAGGCGGGAAAAAGGAGCCATGCAAGAAAGCAGCCACAGCCCAGAGAGGCCTGGAGCAGTCTGACTTATCTATATTTGGGTTACAACTCTTAAAACAAATTTTTTTCTTTCTCAGTAAAGCTGTGAGTTAAGTGACATCATGTGTTTTCCTCTCTCAGCGTATAGTCCAATTCCTAGTCCAAATCCTTCAATTAGTTCAAACCAGCACACATGCCATGATACTAACTGAAAGAGATCAGCAGAGATTTGTGAAGTTATCTTCAGATATCTGCTCTCAAGCAGCTTTTATTAGCTCATTTGCATTCAGTAATTATCATTCTTTATATAGAGTTATGCAATTCAGAGTAGAGAAGATATGAAATATATTTAGGTGCTAATGAAGTGGTGTTGGGGTCACTTCACAGGAATTTTGCCTTCAGTGCAGAAGCAACTCGATCAGACTCACTGATTTTGGTGCTGAACTGCTTGTGCCAAAAACCTGCACTCAGGTACAATGCACAGTATTGTAGGTTATCTTTTCGGATGAAGTGTTCATCAGAACAAAATATTGTATTATGGTCCATTCTTAGATTTTAAATATAGGCTAATATACTATACTAGCTATCATTGTTGTCTGAGTATCAACACTGTGAGAAGCCCAGCCCCAGCTCGGGTTTCTGATCCCGGTTTCGCCCTGCTTGTCCCCTCAGACCGATCAGGAACTGGTGCTGCCTGACTCAGCTTACATTCAGTTACCCACAAATGTTTTCTTTTCAGGTTGGAAGCAAAAGCATCTTTCTAACCAGTGATAACAATGACCTATGTCAACATATAATCACAGATATAGTTACAACATATGTTAAGCACTCATATTTCCAGTTTGACACAAAGAACAATTATGGGAGTTTACACAGTAACAAGGATGGAACAAAAACAATAGGGTCACTACCCTAAGGCGACAGGCAGAAGTGCCTTCTCACTGCAAGCAAGCATTACAGGATTATTTGGCAAGAAAAAAAAA
>VWZI01006030.1:23637-63623 GCA_013396835.1 Psilopogon haemacephalus
AAAAAAAGAGGTAAAGAAGACAGCAGGCAGGAGGAACAGTTTGGTACAAGAAGGATAGAGAAAGTGTGCTCCCCAGGAAACAAAAGTATGTGGGTGTAGTGAACCGCCTACAGATGATTGTTTCTGCTGTGCTGGAGGGAATCGAGACTTGTTTGATCTAGACACTGGATTTACAGCTGTTCCTGTTGATGGACCACACTTTAATAGAAAGTAAGCTCCAACGGGCATAAAGAGGAGAAAAGGAAATAAATTTCAGCATTTCTGTGCTCTCCAGATTGAGTCCACTCATGCTTTCAGTTGTCTGTATTTGCACAACTTCATTTTGTAGTTCACATTATCAGCATTTTAAGAGGGACCTGTCAGAGGTATTTTTTTTAACAAGCACCCTGCCTGCCCATATCACCATGCCAATAATTATAGTTCTGGATTGCTTTCTCTGGATGGTGTGTCTCAGGAAAATGTGAAAAGAATTAAATTAGAGGTATTATAGGAGCTGAGATCAAAGATTTTGAATGAAGCTGTTTGGTGCAGTAATTTAGATTTACATTTATTAAAAATAGCTGTCAAAGTTTTATGTCAGTCTGTTAGCACAATGTTTAATTTATCTTTCTCCTCAGCAAGGTTGCCTAGAAACAGGGAAACAGTCTGAGAAATCCCTTTGTGAAAGCGTGGTATCACTTGAGAAATCAATATGGCCACTTTATGACTGCTGTTTTTATGCAAATGTTTAAAACCTCTCAGATAAAAAACCTCAAACCCCAGCTTACAGCGATTTAAAATACATCTGGTACAACTAGCAACTTGGAGATAGGACTTTGTTCAGCACACAGCAGTCTGTCACTCTAATAGTGCCAGCATACGCTGGTATTTCTCCTGAGGCAAGTAACAAGCACCTTCAAGGTAGAGTCTCTCTTGCAGTATGCAAACTTACTGCTGAGTGCTGACTGGCTTCACAGAGGGAAAGGAAAGCTAATTATTTGTACACACAGGCCATGAAATTGCAGCACAAGTTGTAATAAATGTATCTATTCTTACAGTGTCTGTCCTTGGCTAGCAGAAATATCATGGCCAGAGTAGCTCATTCAAAAGATGCTATTAAAGATATATCCATCTAGATTTGGTGTCTGCTCATGTACTATTTGACATCACATATAGATGAGAAGGGCAAGAAGATAAGGATAGACAGCAACAGAGAGTTAACAGGGTCAGTTATATTAACTGGTCAGGGGGAGAAATGGAAGATTTCTCAGATACACCTCTCCATGCTGTCATTCACCCAGCTGCCAGTGCCAAACTCCAGTGGTGAATAACGGCCTTTAGAGAACACTTCAGGAAACATGAGCTTCAGTCACTGCAAGTAGACTTTTTAAATTAAACAGCTAGGTTGCAGGATTTGTTCTAAAGCGTGGGATATATCAAAGCTTTGGATTTTTTTTTTTTTTTTAATGGGATTATGCAAAAGTTTAACAACCCAGTACACCTGACTCTGGAAAAACATGAAAAAATATCACATGGGTTATTCCTCTGAAGTTCTTGGGACACATGTATGGGTTTAAATGGACTATTTTATTTGCTTTCATGATTCTTTGCCAGCTGTGTCTTGCTACAGGTTTTGCAGATCTAGAGGTGACTCTGCCCCTTGTGCTCATTCCTGTCCCACCCCTCCCTCTAGGCCACCATTGCACTCTTCTATTTTCCATGTTTCTTCAGTATTTTGCCTTTTTAGACACCACATAAGCACAAAAACTGCTGAACTATGAACGTGCTGAATATTAAACTGTGAATGCAATAGGCAGAGGCATCTGGAAAAGGCTTCTGTGGAGTCAGTTGCACAATTGTGCAGTTGGGACTTGAAACAGATGTAGTCAGAGGTAAAGGTGGGTAGAAGAAGACAGTGCTTGCTGGAAAAGCAAGGTGAACAATATATACTTGTATGATGTGCTTCACTGTTCATTCTTCACAGACTGTCCGCAGACTTGTGATTTTCCCATTGCTTTGTTGCAGAGAGCAAAAATTCAAGTGTATTTCTGCCAGTGACATTATTTATAGGGCTGGAAGGAGGATCAGGGGAATTACAGACCTGTCAGGCTGGCCTTGGCACCAGGGAAGGTCACGGAGCAGGTCATCTTGAGTGTATTATGCAGCATGTGCAGGGCAACCAGGTGATCAGGCACAGTCAGCATGGGTTTGTGAAGAGCAAGTCCTGCTTGATGAACCTGATTTTCTCCTATGACAAGCTGACCTGCTTAGTGAATGAGGAAAAGGCTGTGGATGTTTTTTACCTCAACTTTAGTAAAGACTTGGATGCTGTCTCTCACAGCATTGTCCTGGAGAAAGGCTTGGACTGGTGGATGCTTAGCTGGGTTAAAAACTGTCTGGATGTCTAGGCTCAAATTGTGGTGGCAGAGTTCAATCCAATTATATGACTGGCTGGTACTGGCGTTCCCCAGGGCCTAGTACTGGGGCCAGTTCTCTTTAGGATCTCTATCAATGATCTGAATGAGATTGAGTGCACCCTGAGTAAGTTTTCAGGTGACAGTAATTCAGGTGGGAGTGTTGATCTGCTTATGGGTAGGAAGGCTCTGCAAAGGTATCTAGACAGGCCAGGGTCAATTGTATGAAGTGTAAAAAAGCCAAGTGTTGGGTCATAACACCCTGTGGGTGACACCTGGGTCATAACAACCCTGTGCAACCATAGAGTCTTGCAGCAGAGAGTCTGTAAAGTTGCCTGGCAGACAAGGACATGGGAGTGCTGGTTGACAGCTGCTTGAACATGAGCCAGCATTGTGCTCAGGTGGCCAGGAAGACCAACATCCTGGCCTGGATCAGGAATAGTGTGGTGTAGAAGTAGGGCTGTGACCGTGCTCCTGGCACTGGCAAGGCCACATCTTAAGTACTGTGTTCAGTTTTGGAGGTGGATTGTGTCCAGAGAAGGGCAACAAAGCTGGTGAAAGGTCTGCAGAACAAGCCTTATGAGAAGCAACTGAGGGAACTGAGTTTGTTTAACCTGCAGAAGACGAGGCTGAGGGTAGAACTCATTTCTCTCTACAACTACCTGAAAGTATGTTGTAGTGAGGTGGGAGTCAGTCTTGTCTCTCTAGTATCAAGTGATAAAATGAGAGAAAATGGTTTCACATTGCACCAGGAGAAGTTTAGTTTGTATATTAGGAGAAATTTCTTACAGAAAGAGTGGAATAGGTTGCTCAGGGAGGTGGTAGAGTCACTGTTGCTGGATGTGTTCAAGAACCGTGTGGATGTGGCACTTCAGGATATGTTTTAATAGTCATGGTGGTGTTAGGATGGCAGTTGGACTCACTCATCTTAGAGCTCTTTTTCAACCAAAACAAGTCTATGGATTTGTTACCAGTGAGCACAGAGGGTTCAGTATGCAGACTCATGAGTTGCAGGGAGTTGCTTTTGGCTGTATAAGCATGATTTTTTTCTGTCACTTTACCTGGAGAAGGACATTCTTCAAAGCCTAGTCCTGCTACAATTGCATTTATTCAAGAATTCAGGATTCCCATTGAGTTGGACAATATGAAACAACATGTTGTAGTCATACTTAAAGGAAATCAGTGCAGCATGGGTGTGCACACTGAAAATAAAAACAAACCCTCAAAGGAGTTTATGCTTGATGTGCATAGATTTTTCCTTTCCAAAAGGTTGCTCATACATTGAGGACATGATAATAAGATGCATAGGTCAGTTCCTGTTGTTTATTTATTTATACTGGTAAGTATAATTCACTTGTAGTCAAAAGTTGTTTTACACTAGTATGTTTAACAGCAAAATTTTACACAAGGCAGAAAGGCCAAGAACGAATATCAAGAAACCTTTTGAGGTTTGTGGCTTTCTGCTTGAGCTAATATAGTTTGAATAATATAACATGCAATTCCAATAACCCTGCAGGGGTGCAGTTCAAGAACAAATGGAAATGATGATGAACTTATGCATCCATAGAGATTTATAGAAAGAGAACACAGAGATTATTGCCTTTGGGGTGAATGAAGGCTGCAGTACTCACTGTGCTATACCCATATTAACTTCTATGAGCAAGATACAAAGAACAATGGCAAGAGAAAGAGGAGGGCAGTTCTCAGGGCGGTTCCAAAAAAAACTGCTCGATGGATGAACATTGGTCAGAGAAACTGGGTTATCTCCAGGTTACTTGTTTCTATGATGATCCTGCCACACGTGTAAAGTATTGATCAGTAAAGCCCTGTAGATGTAGGCTTTGGATTTCACCAGTCTTTCAGTATAGTCTCTGGCTGCATACTACTGCAGCACTATTTTCAAGAGCAGTGCATTCATGGAGAAAATTCAGCAGCTCTCTTATGGACACCTGCATGTGCACTCAAACAGATGTGGTCTCTCTGTTACTGATGCAGATTTTCACATACGAGTGTGCCCAGCATACAGTGGAAAATTTAAGTGCAGGCAGGACAAGAAATAGTAATATGGAAATGTTTATCAAGTCAACAAAATGCATAGGGCAATTTTTTTTTTTTTTTCAGGCAAAATAACACTAATAGTGAAAGATTTACAATTTACCAATGTGCAGAGCAATGTGGGTCTGTCTCTTTGTAATACTTAACAGAAATGGCACTTCAAAAGGCTGGTAAGCAGTGGGAGCTGGAGTGGGCACTGAGGTAGGGGACAGGAATTATATTCCCAGTCATTCAGTTACCTGAGTTCTACCTCAGTTCTAGTCAGACAGAACCTCCTAGCATAACTAACTGTGTGTTTCACTGCTAAAGGCTTGTGTGAATCTGTGCTGGTTTACTCTCTGACAGCTCCATTCACCTCACCTGAGGGTGACTTGGAAACCTGGGGGTGTTAGTGTAACCCATTCCCTTAACTTTGAGACAGAGGCAAGTGAAGTGGCTACAAAGTAAACCAGTGCTTTTTTTTTTTTTTTTTTTCTGCAGTAGCTTGACTTTCATGTGGTTTGCAAGAAGATGGTTGCCCACAAAGAAGACCTTTCAGATGGTGACTCTAACTGTTCAAACAGAAGGCTTTACTCAGAGGGATCTTTAATTAGCATTTGTAAATAAATGGTGGTGTGGGAAATTGTGTAATTACACTTGGAGTTACGGTACTGAAAGCAAGGGAGGGCCAGAAAAACAGTAGGGCCAGAAATAGGATGAGAGATATGAGAAGGTAATTACAGATGAGTTTTCAAAATGACTTGACTGACCCATGCACCAAAACCTATCTTTGTACATGCAGCCTGCTCAAGCTTCCTGCCAACGTGTGTTACACAGATGAGGAGAAAACTCCCTAGAGCAAAAGAAAGTCTTATACAGAGGCAAGATGGGTTCCACCGACTTATTATCTCATCTTCCTTAGATACTTGCAATTAGCCACTTGCATTTGGGGTAATTGTATCTGAATGTTCATGAACAATTGTTTGTCTTAAAGACCCTTAAAAAAATCAACATATTTCAGGTGTGTAAGAGGGATCATTTCCCTCACTGTTCTTCACAGATCTCCCCAAATCTAACTCAACACACTGCTGTAATACAACAAATCTACAGAAATATAAACTAGTCAGTTATGAGCTGTGCATTTCATGGAAGGAAGAGGAATATAGTTTCTGACTACATTTGTGCATTTTATTTTTGTCCTAAGCCTCAGAACAGGACAGAGTTAGAGGAGATCTATAAAATAACATGGAGGGTGATTTATAATGGAGAAGATCAGAAAGCTGGTACATCACTGTGCTCTTCCCTTTGTATGCTCATTTTATTAATAGAGAAAAGTGGAGGGAATATCTAACATGACAGCAGCACTTCTTGGGGACATGTTGCCCTCCCCAGGCAACCCTGTCTTGAAAAGCCCACTGCTGCTGTCCTGGAATCATAGAATCAGTCTGGGTTGGAAGGAACCACAAGGATCATCTAATTCCACTCCTCTGCTATGGTCAGGGACACTCTACCCGAGATCAGGCTGGGCAGAGCCTCATCCAGCCGTGGCCCCAACCACCTCCCTGGGCAACCCATTCCAGGGCCTCACCACTCTCATGGTGAAGAACTTCCTCCTAACGTCCAATCTGAATCTCCCCACCTCTACCTTTGCTCCATTCCCCCTAGTCCTGTCACTCCCTGAGAGCCTAAAAAGTCCCTCCCCAGCTTTTTTGTAGGCCCCCTTCAGATACTGGAAGGCCACAGTAAGGTCACCTGGGAGCCTCCTCTTCTCCAGACTGAAGAGCTCCAACTCTTTCAGTCTGTCCTCATAGCAGAGGTGCTCCAGCCCTCTGATCATCTTCATGGCCCTTCTCTAGACACACTCCAACATGTCCACGTCCCTTTTGTAATAGTGGCTCCAGGACTGGATGCAGTACTCCAGGTGGGGTCTCACCAGAGCTGAGTGGAGGGGGAGAATCACCTCCCTCGACCTGCTGGCCACACTTCTCCTGATGCAGCCCAGGATCTGGTTGGCTTTCTGGGCTGCAAGTGCACACTGGTGGCTCATGTTTTGCTTCTCATCCAACAGCATCCCCAAGTCCCTCTCCTCAGGGCTGCTCTCCAGCTGGTCACCGCCCAACCTGCATTTGGGATTGCCTCGACCCAGATGCGGGATCTTGCACTTGGTTTTGTCAGACCAACCACTAAAGCACTCGAGGCGCCCCTCCAATAAGTAATATTATTTTATTTCATCTTTCTTCCAAGACACAATTCAGGGCATTAAAAACCGCTTCCCTCCAGCCATCACAGCCACGAAGCCGCTAACAGCTCCTCGCCCCCTGCCGGGACAGTTCCGCCACACGGTGGCAGCCTCCGCCGCTCACTTGGCGGGCGTTAAAATGGCGGCGCGGCAGGCGCCGAGAGGGACTTTGTGTTGCGTGGGTGTGCCCATCCCCTCGCACAGGGATGTACCCTGCGGTTCACCTGCCGGCACTCGCCTCGCTCCGAAACCTTCTGCGGCCGGCGCTCACGCAGGGCAGAGAAGGGGCTGCCACACCCCCGTGTCCTCCTGCCCGGATGATCCCCATGGTGCCGCTGACACAGCTAGCCACTCTCTTCTGGTCTCAGGGAAAGACCCAGCCGAGGCAGCAGTAATTCGTCATTTCAGTGAAGTACCAGCTAAGAATTGGTGACTGAGTTTGGTTCAGTCTCGAAATAACTTTTGCTTTCAAACTGCTTCCTTGGCTTCAGGAAGTCTTTGAGAGCCTTGGTAAACGGACACAGTGGTTTTACTGGCAAGGAGATGGGTGTCGTGTTAGGATCACTAAAGGGAGTGGATGAGTTTGCATTGGTCCTGATTCGCTGGTGATCGTAAAGTGCATCGCTGGCACAAATGAAGATCACAGAAATGGTTTTGTTGGAAAAGACCAAACATTACCTAACTCCAAGTCTGCTGTTAAACTATATGTCTTAGCACCATAACTGTGCATCTTTTAAACACCCTCAGGGACGGATTCAACACCTCTCTNCTTGATAATCCTTTGAGTAAAGAATTTTCTTCTAACATCCGGTATGAACTTCATCTGGTGCAGCTTGTGGCCATATCCTCTCGTTGTACCACTTGTTAACTAGGGAGAAGAGACCAGCCCCCACCTTGCTGCAGCCTCCTTTTGTTACTCCCAGAGCTGGGTCTTTTACCCAGTGTGCAACAGTCAATGTACACACAGAGCTGAGGTGGTTTGATTTGTCTTATATTTGCTCAAACCAGAAGCTAGATGCTATTGCATAAAGCTATCTCAGCCTCATTACAAAGTTTTGCATATTTGTACAAGCCTGATAAATGTACTTGTCCCACCTGTGCATATCTGATATTACCCTGCCTCTTGATTGTTTTATAGCTTCTTCACCTTTGATTAAAGCAATGGCATCTACAAAATTAATGGTGCATACTCTGAGAAGGGTGGTCTTGTAAGCAAAGGGCTTCTTGTCTCTGGGGTGTACTTTAGTATTATAACAATATGTTAATTAGTAAAATTCAGTTATTAGGAAACATAGATTGCAGTGGTTTTAATCTTCATGCTGTGTTGATAGACGTTTCTTCTGTTGATAAGTTCTTGTTTCTTTAGATCTTGATGTCCTTGGTTTCTTCTTACAGCTTTTGTTTTACTTCAACAGGAATTTCCAGCACAAGCCAGACATCATCAATCTTTCCGCTCCTTTTGAAGGCTACAGTTCCTAGCAAGGCATGCATTGTTTATACAAAGTAACCAGGTTTACACAATAAAGCCACTGATCAATGCTCCTCCTTTAGAAGACCAATACAGTATATTCAACCCTAACTTAAACAGTTTCACTGTAACCTAGGCATTTTCAAACGGGTTCACTTTGATAAAACACTTTCAGGTAGTTATAGAGAGCTATAAATTCTCCCCTCAGCCTCCCTTTCTCCAGACTAAACAATCCCAATTCCTTCAGCTGCACCTCTTAAGACTTGTTCTCCAGACCCTTCATCAGCCCTGGGGACCTTCTTTGGACCTGCTCAGGCACCTCAATGTCTTTCTTGTAGTGAGGACCCCAGAACTTAAGACACTACTCAAGGGCAGCCTCATCAGTGCTGTGTACAAGGGGAATGATCACTTCCTTGGTTCTGCTAGCCACAAAATTCCTTATACAGGCCAAGATGCTGTTGACTTTCTTGCCTGCTTGGGCATACTGCTGGTTGATGTTCAGCCAGCCCAACACACCTATGTCCTTTCCAGCCACTCTCTCTGAAGCCTGAAGCATTGCATGGGGTTGTTGTGACAAGTAGTATATCTTGGAGCCAAGGGAAGCCCACTCTGTTTTGCTGTAAAAGATGCTGCCTTCAGATTTTCCTGAGAGATAAAAGGTGAGCTTTGTATTTGCACTTGGAAAAATGGTAAATAGGTGAGGGCAATAAAGTTGGGAAAAAAAAAAAAAAAAGAAGAAGAAAGAAAATCTGTGTTTTATTTTCCCCCTTTAGATATTTATTTTCACTTTATTAATTACTGTTAATGTTCTGTCGGTAATTACTAACTTTTATCTCAAAGTGCAGAGTAAATAAGATAATCATAATTCCTTGGAAAAAAAAGTTTGATTAAATGCCAGTCTTGATGAGAGCTGTCTCTGTTCTGTACGTCTTGAGTCACAGCAAGGTATTTTTCCTCTTTGATACAAGCTTGCAAATACATCATGCCATAAGAGATGCTTAGGGATGTGAGAGTTAATCTAACTTTGGTTTTGTGTCAGAGGCATGAAGAAACACAGTGAAATAGAACAAGTGGCCTTTGTCCTCCCAGCTGAAACCAGAATTAAACATGGGTTTGGGTGTTATTTTTAAAAAACTATTTTAAAATATATGTTTCCTTCTAATTTGTGAGCAGAAATTAATGTACTATATATGTTTTAATGTTTGCAATAGCTTTCCCTTGCTGTAATTTTTGCCTCTGATTCTGGGGCCTTGTGAGGTAGAAGTGCACCTCAAATACTGTACATGTTGGGTTTAGATGTGGATTATCAAGGTAATTGAGCCTTATTAACTTGAATTGCACATAGTACAAGTTGTAAGATTTACCTGTAAAATCACAGCCTTATAATGCTTGTAGCCACCTCCTCTTTTTAAGGTGAAAGACCCCATGGGATTCACAAATACTGCAACGTGCCAGCATACAGCACACTCATTTCTAATGGTTCACCACTTGAGATTGCTGCAGCAAGAGATGAGGAAGCAGGAAATATTTCTTACATCCCACTGAGCTCCATTAGGTGGGATTACTGGCTGACATCTACTGCCCGACTCAACACTGAGTCCAACCAGCTGTCTGTCAGGCTGAGGTGTCCAGTGTCGGGGAGAGTTAGTCTGCATGGAAGATTCTGTAGTTGCTCATGTTGCAGTTTTATCTCCAGGTCTCATCCTTGATTTCCTGACAGAGCAGGAAGCAAAGCTTCTTCTGAAACAGTTTTAATTCTAAAATGTAATTCAGGTAGTCAAGTTCCCTTTTTGGTGTGGAGTACAAAACGCATAACCTCTTTCACTGATGCTAAAATAAATGTATGTGAAATTAATTCAGTGCATGCCACCTACATGAACTGAGCAAACCAATTAATTCATAGACTCAGTTACACTGCTGTAAAGGTAAGGTAGTTCACTAAAATCCAGTGGTGCTAAGTTAATACCACGGATAAACTTGTTTTGTCTAATTCAAGAATACATAAATAAAAAATGTATTTCTGTCTTTAGCATGTTTAATTGGAGGCTTGGAAAGCTACCTGGTGAGTTTTACAGAATGATCACTATTAATCCACAGAGTGGTGCTGTTGGTGTACTAAGCATTAGAGTGCAGATGTTTCTTTAGTCTGTTTAATTTTGCTAACGTTTTGTCCAGGTGGCATCGTAACTAAGGACAAAATTTAAACAAAATACATTTATTTTCCAAGCACTCAGTCTTTCTGAACAATAAAGATTCTGTCCTAATTGCAACTCCGTGTATCCGGATTAGTTTTAATGTTTTTCAGTTGTGTTCATGACATTGTGGATGTTCGTAAGTTAATTTTAATTTTCTTTGACCTAGCGCAGGACTGAAGAGGGCTGTCTCTCTTTCTCAGGTCTTTTGTCCCTCAACATATGAGGGAGTCTGGTTTCAGGGTTTTAGATGACAGCTGTGGACTGTGCCATCTACAAGAGCCTCTTTCAGTGTGAGGCTCTGTGTACAGGGTAGTCTGGCATATGAGCCAGGGTAACACTTCTTGCTTACCAAATGTTGTTTGATAGTCACTAGTATCTTCTACTTTATGACAGCAGAAACAACATAGTTGATACTGGCTCAAACTTTTCTACAGTAGCCACCACATGCTTTTGTTTACATTATGCCAAGAAGGTTTAACTCTGAGAAGAGAATATTTCAGTTCCCATGCCCATAAACTCCTGGCCTTTCTGAGGTGATTGCCAGTGACACCTATCTATACCATTCTGTACCATCCTAAACAAATTGTTCTTCCTGCTTTAGAATTTACTATTGTCTTGGTTATTGTGAGAATTAGGCTAGCTTTATCTGAATTGTTGGTTTACAAGCTGCGTATCACAAGAGGCAAGATCTTTTTAACTTCTCTGGTAAATTAGCCTTTGAAGGCCTTTCTACCCTTTCCTGAATTATCTGTGTTGTCAAATTTGACTCCTTGACTGTCATCTCAAAAAACAGGGAAGTAACTGCTGCTTCACATAGCAATATGTCTCTTGTTTTTTATTGAGCTTGAATATTCCATAATTACAATATAACAGTGGAAGTTTCAGCTATAAGCTGACAGTCTGGATTTGAGATCTTGGTTGATGTGGCCAGCCCTGGGCATGGGAATGACTCTGACGTATTTCAAACCAATGCTTACCTAGTTAGTTTAAAATAAGGTTGTGAAATACACTCTGAGAAGTGTGTAATGTATTTTATCAGGAAAATTAATTACAGTTCTGTGATGGGTAAAAGATTTCAAGTGGCTTAAAAATTTATACAAGGTGAAAGAAGATGACTAGGTCTGCTGAGAACAGAGATGGTAAATTCTTGTCTGAGAAATCAAAAGCAAATTCTGCACAGAAATGCTTTGTTGATCTATAAAATAGATGCATTGTTTTATATGTTCCTGAAACATGATTATGAATGTGCAGAGCAAAACATTGATCAAAATAAAGCACATTGCCAGTGGATCACTTGGTTAATATGCACAATGATTCTGATGGTCTCTTACCTCTGCATTTGTATGCACAAGGTTGACTGTCGTTCTTTCTCTGCTTATTTTAATATATACAACAATATTAAGTTAATTGACTGTTTTACTCTTTAAAGTATGTGCCACAAGTTTCATTAAAATAGACATTACACAAACTTTGTCAGTGTCAGGTTGTAAAAAAGCATTTGTTTTGAACAGTAGATTTTCCAGCTCCATCATACTTCCAATATGCCTGCTACTCACCTGTGAGGTGCTGTTTTCAGTTGCCAGAAAGTTCACAGCTTTCAGAGGAGAAATTTTCTGAGTAATGTTATCTGTTTGGGTTGGTGTGGACCTGATGTTTAAGTTTGAGTAGTTATGCCATTTCTGGCAATACATAAAGGAGGACAAACAAATTCTGTGGTGTTGTTGAGACCTGTAAACTTTGTAGGAAAGTGTTGTGATGTGGTGAGATTGCTTTTTTTTCCCAGCTGGGACACAGCTGTAGTCTACGCAAAAGTACCTCTCTCTGTCTAGGTGGGAACCTTTGAAAAAGCTTGAATTGTACATGTTCAGTAAAAGTTTTATCAGAGCAGAGAGCTAAATCTAGCCTAGAGATCTCACTTACAGTGAGTGTGGTGTATCCCCTCTCACTGCTTTTCAGGTGCTCCATATACCAGTACCAGCTCCATAGTACAGCAGAGCATGCTTACTCCAGGATGCACTTTTTTCAGTACATGCTCCCATTGTGCATGTGGAAGTCGTCTTCCAGGTAGTAGAAGAAGAGGTAAATTGAGGTAAAGAAGTCCCCCTCACTATTGGAGGAAGGGAGAACATCAGGGCAAAGGAGCATAACAAACTTGTTAAAGGAACATTCTACCTTCAGGTAGAAAATACTTGGCAGAACTTGGAGTTGAATGTCAGATTTCCAGTCAGTGTTTCCTCCCTGGCCAGAAAATAACTTTGAAATCCAGTGACAAAATATGTTTCATATTTTCCTTTGCTGGCTTATCCCATTTAACAATTCACATGCACAAGCAAGTGCTCTTTTAGCTCAAGCTGAGAATCTGTATGGCCTGGAATTTCTATTTTTTCCTGTTAAAGAGCAAAGTTAAAAACATTAAAAGAAATTTAACACTCTGAAGCTAAGCAGTCAAGATTTGTGATATGTAGTCATCCCTCCCCTTGCCTATTTTCCTATTAGTCCTGCAGATTCTATAACAAATGTTTCATCAGTTTTGAAGGCAGAAGTCTTACTGACTGCATAGCTTTCCTGCACTCCCAGGCTATCTGTCCTCCACCCAGCATTTTGCAGAAGCTGTTTGGAATGATAGGATGAACTCACATACATCGGCATAGCATATGCACAAAGGGCTCAGGTTTCAACAGCCTTAATATTCTTAGCTTTCAGATGAAGTTTTCAGACTGCAGAGTGTTTGATTTTGCTTGGTTTAATACAGCTTTGGAGTGGGAGAAAAAGGTGTAGGACTAACTGAAGAAAACAAAAACACATACAGAGTAAATCTTAGCCTGTTTAAAGAGGAAGTAAACTTGATATCCGAGTTTTTTAGCTGGGAAAATGGTGGTGATAATTCAACAGGTTTCTGCCTTTAAGTGTTGATTTTATTTCCTCTAGGTTCTGTTTTGTTTCCTTGTTTCCTATGGTTATAATTAAAGAAGAATTGAAAAAGTGACCTGCAGTTTTACAGAAAGGTAAGAACCTTTCAGATCTTAAGTTTAGAAAATGTCCAGTCCAAAAGAAAAAGAAAAAAAGAAAAAAAAGAAAAAAAAAGAAAAAAAAGAAAAGTGTGCGTCTGTTTAAATTCAGGTGACAGTAAGGGAACTGTCTGGTTTCTGAAGGTTTGAAGCTACAGTGGTTGCAGACATAACTCCCTGAATGAGCCAAATACACCCCAACTGTTTTACCTTTTTACCCTTTCAATGTGCAATCTAGCATGGCTGCATCTCTGGTCCTGTGGGGCTCTTATGTGCTGGTGCAAAGCAGGTGTGAAGTGTTGCATGTACCTGCACAGTTAAACAGTGACAGGCACTCTCTAAGCAGTTACATCTCTTAATTTGATGGTCATCATTTGAATTGGATAAATGTATCAATGACTGCATTCCATATATTCTTTTAACAAAGAGATAAAGAAAACTAATTTTTTGCCTTTTAAGCATCCTCATTTCTCCATTCCTAAATACTAACCAGAATCAGTGACAGTATCTTTGGAAACATTTAATCTATTCAACAATTAGGCTTTGTTGTTAGTGAATGGCAAAATTTACATGCTCACCAGCAGTCTGTTTAACACCACTAACCTGAATTAGAAAGAGCCTGAAGTTCCACAGCGTGACACTCATAGTTTAGCGTCTCCCATTTAATGAAGAAGACCCTGTGGCCTCTTCTTCTTTGTATGTCTTTCTTAGGTTCTCTGAGGAAATATTAACACTGCAAGTGGGTGATATTTGCCTAAAAAAAGAGTCCTTTTGGAAACATTTCCATTTTGCACAGAATGGAGCAGAGAGTAGGGAAGTGTACCACAAATTGTTAAATCCTTTTGAGTGACATGTAAGTATTAACATTTGTTGTAGAAGTGTAGTGAGCTTCCATGGGGTTAAACTGCAATACACCATATATTCTGCTTTGGTGTTTGCAGAAGGATGTGATTGGTTGTATATCAGGCTAGATTCAACTATGAGACCATCATATGGTACCTGTTGCATTTCCCTGGGACAGTCTGCATCTTCTCTACTGTGGATTTGTGTGATACTGTTGTAAAGGCAGGTGGTGTCATTGTCACACCCCTTTCTCAGGACTATTCTGGAATGGTGAAAGTAACTATGGAGGTGCACTGGGGAAACACTGAGGTAGTGTGGTCTGGGTCACCCTTTCTTGAAGGCAGAGGATATTTATTTTCATTAAGGTAGCTCTGAAACTGCCTAAGGGGGAACTGAGACAGCATTTCTTTCCTGAAGAAATATGAAGGCATGCAGTTATTGTCAGAAGGTGATAAGCTTTCTGGGATATAGCAGTATTTTAGGATTGTGTTTGTCTTGGCTGGTGCAATAAGGAAAGAGCTTGGAACTTGAAATGCAAAAAGGTGTATTCAACAGGAGCTCAGCTGAAGGATGTGGTATGGCAAGAGGATAAACAAGGTCACATAGAGAAGATGCAGTCAAGAACAGATTTGTGTGTGTGTGTGACAAATTAATACATTCTTATACTCACTGGGATCTTACCTTATCCTTTCTGGTTGCCAAGACTTGTGCATGGGCTCTTGCAATGCTGTCAGTTTCCATACTTTGTTAATGACTCTTAAGAGGCTAACATTAACACCTGTTTATGGTTATTTCCTGTCACTGTTTACTCTCACAGATGGTACAAATTCAATATGCCCAGTGTGTTAGGCATTTGTCTGTAATATAGTCTTTGCCAGCTAGAGGCTATTCATGTTAAGTTTGCAGACATTTCATAGTCTGAAGAATCTGACCTCTTAAGTCAAAAGCAGAAACTGAAATACAGATCTTAGGTTCCTGAAATAAATATGAAAGAAATAGCCCAGTTGTTTGCCTTTGATTTTGTGATTTATTTTCTTGTACCCAAAGGGTATAACTGAGGAGAAGAAGCAACTTAAAATCTAAATGAATGTCTAAGACTGAGACAGATTACTCCAGTGCAGATGGACAGGATGCACTTGTGGTCATGAACCAGAAGAATGCCTGTGACTGTTCTGATGACTGAAGACCACAGATAATGGAAGACTTTTCTGTGGAGAAGGTGTTCCCCAGATCTTGAATTAAGTCTTGCTGTTGCCTGCCGCGAACCAGGAGATGGGAGACGGTTTGATGCAAACCAATTCTCTCCATTTTATTAGCCTTAGAGTGGGCTTATATATTCTGAGCCTAATACATACAAGATATCATGCATATGTGGTAAATGCTGATTGGACAAAAACTGTTGTCCACACGTCCGGTGGCTACAGCTGATGGGCAAAAGCCAGGTCTTCATGCAACCACACAATTGCGGTGGTCAGTCTATGGCTATTGGCAAACAAATGTGTTGTTGTTCTTATGTAACAATTCTCCACCTACTTCTCATGGAAGTCGCTGCCTCTCTCAAGGCCATCTCCCCTCGCCTTTTTGACCCTTCATAACTCTTATGTGATACATGCTATCCGTATTAGGTATCTTGTCCCTCTTTTAGATATTCTGTTCCCTTTTAGGTATCTTGTTGCCATGGCTTACTTACTTCAATATCCTGATACAGCAAATCGTCCATATTCAGAGTTCCTACAGTTGCCTTTGAAAGACATTTAAAGAATTAACCAAAAGACTGGTAAACAGTGTTTCTAGACTGCTCCCAGAAGTTGTTCAATACCAGATGAAATATTTGATGTGTGTCATGCATGATGTTGATTTTCAGTTCTCCCAGAGCAGGGTTTTTTTGTTCTTTTGTTTTGTTTTCCCTGGGACTGTAATGTACTGTAGCCATTTTCAGTTCTAGAGAAATAGTTTTTATTGATAGTAATAAGAAAGCCACCATATTAATGCCAACTATATTGACTTTGTCAGAGACAAAGAAGTTACTGACATGCATTTGGGGATTTCCAGCTCAACAGTCAAAAGTGAATACCTCTGCTAGGGCATAGATCAATTGTTCACTAAAATTAATGAAAAGAAGATAGATTTCTTACAAAGACCTCTTCCCCACAGTAGGGTAACTATCTTTACAGGCATGAAAGTCTTCATTGTAGAGGCAGCTATCATCTTTACCCCTTCTTTTCTTCCCTGAAATCTGTAGACTACATATTGCTCGACTCCACCTCTTGTTAGTGAGAGTGGTAACTTTCTAGTTCTTTTGGCTCTTGTGAAATCTTCCCGGATGTTACAGAACTGACTGCTAGGGTTGATAAGGAGATAGGCACTAGCATGGTGCCTCAATATCCACTTTATCTCACTCTGCAGTGTCTTGGTGCATGGAGTTAACCAGTGTCCCCATCACAGTCTTTTCTCCACAAAACCTCATCCGCACAAGATTCTCCACTGATGGATTTCAGATATTTCAACACTGTGATTGCAAAGAATGTTGATCAACAAAGCCTTATAAAAGAAATAGTCACCTCTACTACAGAAGAATTAGTATTTCTTTGTACCAATTAGAGTTTATTTTCAGTGCCAAAAATCCATGAAGATCTCAAATAAGAGAAATAGATATGCTTTTTAAGGAGACATCTTCTGTGTTAAAAAAAAACAAATTAACTTAAAAATAAACTGGTGTTTATTGAAATTAATCTCTTCCCAAAAGGCAAATCAGAGACTCATAGAATCATAGAATGGTTTAGGTTGGAAGAGTCCTCAAAGCTCATCCAGTTCTAACCCTCCACCATAACAGGGACACCTCCTACTACAACAGGTTGCTCAAGGCCTCATCCAACCTGGCCTTGAACACCTCCAGGGAGGGAGCAGCCACAACCTCCCTGGGCAACCTATTCCAGTGTCTCACCACCCTCACTGTAAAGAGCTTATTCCTAATATCCCATTTAAATCTCCCCTCTTCCAGATTAAACCCATTACCCCTCATACTGTCATTGCAAGACCTTGTGAATAGTTCCTCCCCAGCCTCCAGTAGGCCCCCTTCAGATACTGGAAGGCTACCACAAGGTCTCCTTGAAGCCTTCTTTTCTCCGGGATGCAGAGCCCCAACTCTAATAGCCTGTCCTCATAGCAGAGGTGCTCCAGCCCTCTGATTATCTTCGTGGCCCTCCTCTGGACTTGCTCCAACAGTTCCATGTCCATGTGTTGGGCGCTCCAGAACTGCACACAGTACTTCAGGTGGGGTCTGATGAGAGCAAAGGGGGAGAATCACTTCCCTTGCCCTGCTGGCCACACTTCTCTTGATGCATAAAATTGGCATAAAATTCTGATGTGCCCTTAACTATTCTTACGGGCATTTTTTCTGTTGTTTTGTGAATAGTTTTTCAGCTGGAATGTTGTTTTTCTCCTTCCTCCCATGAAAATATCTAAGAGATAAGGAAACTGGGATATGAATTCCTCAGGTTTGCACAACTGAATGGAGTGATTATTGCTCTGGTTTTGATCTTTATTCTGTCTTCTGTGAAAACTCAATGTTAAATTTTTGGCTGACTTGCATGAGTGGTGCTTCAACTTTACTTGAAGACACTTAACCTGTGATTAGTTATTCCTGGGGAAGGAAGGTGTTCTTCCATGAAATCTGTAATAACTAACTTATAGCATTTTTAGACATAAGGTAATTTATACAAGTTCCAAATGTACTATAGTGAAGAGGGTTTTGTTTTTATGATATCTGGTCTCATAGCTTGTTTTTGAGTTCAGCATTCTGTATTCATTGTTTTTTTTGTGGTTGGGCTGACACCTTTTTGAGACATTTCTTCATACAGTTCTCATTCCACCCCAGCACTGTGATTTCTCTCACAGATTTTTTGGCTCTGATAACACTGAGATATTTTTTTTTACTCTCACTTTCTAAGTTTTTGTGTCATTCTTCAGAATTCCAGCTTCCCATTCCTTATTCTTTAATGTTTTTCTACTTAATTTCCTCATGTGGTGGTCTGTGGGTTTTGTTGGTTTAATTTACTTGTGATAACTCTAGAAAATACTTAATCTGTTGACTATCTTTTGTCCATCTTGTGGAGAGTCTGTAGTGACTCTTAAGGATATCTTGGAGTTAATACATGCCCTGCAAAACTAGACGTGGTCATTTCTCTTTAGATGGAGCACCTTTCACTGGCTGTTTGTATTCTTCAACTTACAACATATTTGCATTCACAAACTCACAATTTTTGCTTAAAGTTCAGTGGCTCATTCTGCAGGACGTGCTAGAGGCATTTATCACAAAAGCTGTGTGTAGTTAATATGTTTTTTTAATGGAAAATGCATGTTCTTACTGTGGCAGGGCAGTGCACTGCCCCACTGGAGGTTTGAATGGGGTGCGAACTGTGACAGGGCACACCCCAGTCCACTGCCCTACCAGAGGTGTGAACGGGGCAGGAAAGTCTTCCTCCCTCCCCACCTCTGTCACCGGAGGCTTAGTATAATAGGCGGGAAGTGCCTTCTCCCACCCTCTGTGGGCTTGAACAGGGAGGCAACAAATCACCTCAGTATATATATGGCAGCTGGACAGATTGGAGCAGGACTTGCTCGGACCTTTACTGGGACTTCACTGAGACCTTCACTGGGACCTGCACTCAGACCTTCACGGACCTGAATGTGGACCTGGAGACACGAACCTCGCACGGACTTTGAGACAGTCTCCTATTTGTAAGTAGGGCAAAGCTGTTTCATGCCCAAACCTTTCAATTTTTCCTGATTTTTCCTGAATTAGAAGAAAAGGCATCCTTGTGAAGATTTTTCTCGACTGAATTAGAACCCAAATTTAAACTAATCTACACACAGATTGTGGGTGGGGCTTTTGGAAATTATAAAAGCTACATAACTTATAATTTCAGCCTCTTCAATCGCCCCCAATCAATACACTTACTTTGTTATGTGCTGTAGGGAGTAAGGTAGATGACAGACAGGTGATACATGGTTCACAGAATCACAGGAGTACTCAGGATCACCAAGTCCATCTGACAACCCTACTCTGTAAGGTTCACCCTAAACCATATCTCCAAGCACCACATCCAAATGACCTTTAAACACATCCAGGGTTGATGTGTCAGCCACCTCCCTGGGCAGCTCATTCCAGTGCCTGACCACTCTGTCTGTAAAGAATTTTGTCATAATCTCCAGTCTAAATCTACCCAGACACAGCTTGAGGCCATTCCCTCTTTTTCTATCACTAACTACTTCTGAGAAGAGACCAGCAACAGCCTCTGCACAACATCCTTTCAGGTAGCTGTAGACACTGATGAGATCACCCGTCAGCCTCCTCTTCTTCAAACTAACCAGCCTCAGCTCTCTCAGTTGCTCCTTATAAGATTTATTCTCTAGGCCCTTCTTCAGCTTTGTTGCTTTCCTCTGCACTTGCTCCAGCACCTCCACATCTCTCTTGTATTGAGATGCCCATAACTGAACACAATACTCGAGGTGTGGCCTCACCAGAGCAGAGTACAAGGGGACAATCACCTCCCCACTCCTGCTGGACACAGCATTTCTAATACAAGCCAGGAGGCCGTTGGCCTTCTTGGCCACCTGGGCACACTGCCGGCTCATAGTCAGTCGCTTGTTGATTAGAACCTCCAGGTCCCTTTCTGCCAGGCAGCTCTCCAGCCACACTGCTCCAAGCCTGTAACATTGCTTGGGGTTGTTGTGGCCCAAATGCAGGAACTGGCATTTGGCCTCGTTGAAGCTTGTGCAATTAACATTGGCCCATTGATCCAATCCATCCAAGTTGCTCTGTAAAGCCTCTCTATCCTCCTGCAGATCAACACTACCACCTAATTTGGTGTCATCTGCAAACTTACCAATGACACACTCTATGTCTTCATCAAGGTAATAAAGATGTTAAACAGAAGTGGTCCCAACACTGAGCCCATAGATTCATAGGCAAAGCCTTTTTATTCCTTCTGAACTGAAAATCCATCATGGGTAGTATTTGCGTATCTCTTTGCAAAGATGTAAGCAGCTCTGCTGTCTGAAATGCAGACTTGGGGGTACTGAAAGAGATTTTTGTTTGCCTATTTGGACCATTTAACGGTGAGAGGAAATACATACAGTACGTTCTATGAAGACTCTTCTTGCATAACCTGCTGATTTATAAGTAAGAAGATTAAATAAATTACAGGAAAGTGCATTTTTGGAGATCTGTTGGATTAGAAGATTGGCCATTGACTTCAAAGAGAACTAAGTGCTTCTGACATTATTTTTGCAAATGTTTGCATAACTAGACAATGATCAACATGCGAATCTTTGACAGTAGAGATTTCTCTGCCTTTACAAGGGGGTTTACAGCTCTCATTTTGTTTTTCAGCAAGATTCTGTTCTCTGAACTAAGGCTATCAAGATTTGGAAAAATTTGTGAAATGTGTGTAATTTTCCAGAAGATGTTTTAGAAAACCACATGGGAAACTACTAAGAAAATTATTAAGAAAAAAGATAATCCAGAGATATCTGTTTCCTGTGGCTTAATCCAGGAGTATTTGAGACACCGCAGCTCCACTGAATAGGTCTTGTGCTTTTATACCATTTAGTGGCTGATGACTGTGCATGGCTTGTGATTTACTAAATTTTTAACCCCTGCACAACACGAATGAGGGTAGTCATTATTATGCATTAATCATTCCCTGACAGTGTAAAAGACAGTCTGAACATTTGGAAGTGACACAGTAAATTCTTGGCCCTCATAGCAAAGCTTTAGACAGGCCATAGCCATGCAGACAAGTCAACTCCTATACTGTAGGGCAACATCTTAATGTAAGTTCAATACTTACTGCACCCAAAATGACTGTCTTTGTGCTGTGACTGCCTGTGTCAGCTCTGTGGTCACTACCCAAGCCCTGGCTCCAGATAAAAAGTTTTTTCTCCTGCTCTGGCCCATTTTACCCAGTACATAATTAGAGCATCTCCCTTTTTGTCCAAAAGAATCTGTCAACATGACAATGAAATACTACCTTCTGGAGCATAAAGAAAAAAACTAGATGAATGGAGAAACTTCCTTTCCCTGTATCTGAGGTCTGATCTACCATCTAGCACTGAGACCATGTTTCATAGTGGCAACTAGCAATCAGTCCATTTGCTGTAGGCTGCTCAGTGCTTTATTGGTGTGACTTGGTGTCAGCAAGAGACTATGCTCCTGACACAGCAACCCTATGTGCGCAGGGGCCCAGCAGCCTTGTGATTCTCTGGCAAAGCAATTAGAGAGCCTTGCTGAGGAAATCTTTGCTGAGCACACAGGCAGTTCTATGTCTGGCAGGGAGGACAGGAAGCTATGTCTTGGAAGATAGAATATTTAATATATACTTATTCCCTATACATACAGCATGGAGAATAAATAGGAAGAACTAAAACTCTGGTTGCAGTTGCAGGACCATGATCTCATTGCAGTTATGGAAACATGGTGGGATGGCTCATGTGACTGAAATGCTGTCATGAATGGCTACATAGTTTTTAAGAGAGACAAACCACCAAAGTGAGTTGCCGTTTATGTGAGGGGTAACAGGATTGCGTTGAGCTCTGCCTAAATGAGGTAGAAGAACATGCTGAAAGCTTATGGGTAGGAAATAAGTGACAGACTAATATGGATGAAGTGGTAGTGAGTGTTACTGTTCAAAAAGAAATTCATCAGACCTTCTACAGACAGTTTAAAGTAGCCTCATGATGCCACAATTATTATGGGGGACTTCAAACACCCTGATATTTTCTAGAAAGGCAACTTGGCAAGTCATACACAGTCTAAGAAGTTCCTGCAAGTATGTTGATGATACCATTTTGACACAAGTAGTGGAAGAACCAATGAGGAGAGTTATGCTGCTTGACCACATGCTAATGAACGAAGAAAGTCTCATTGGAGATGTGAAGGGTGAGAGCAGCCTTGACTGCAGTGACCATGAGAGCTTTCATTTGGGGATCATGTAGGGGAGAAGCTAGGCAATAAGTCAGATTGCAACCCTAGACTTCAGAAGAGCTGATTTTGACCTTTGCAGAGATCTACTTGGAGAAATACCATGATTTAGGATTCTAAAAGGTAGGGGGACTCAAGAGAGCTGGTTAATATTCAAGCACCAAATACTTCAAGCTCAATATTGATGCATCCCCATGAGTAAGAAATCAAGCAAAGGAGGCAGGAAACCTGTGTGGATATGCAGGAAGCATCTGGGAAAACTCAAATGGCAGAAGGAATTCCATGATACATGGAAACAGGGACGGGTCACATGGAAAGAATACAGGAATGTTGCAGAAATGAGGGCTTGCAACAAGGAAAGCTAAGGCCCTTTTGCAATTAAACCTGGCAAAGGATGTAGAAGATAACAAGAAGGGCTTCTTCAAGTACATGTATTAGTTTAAGCCCATCCTCCTTGTGCTTAAAAACTCAATAAATACTTAATTTGATTTGGAAGTAAAAAATAAACTTTAACAATAAATAGAAGGTATTTTAGGTAAGGGGAATTACAGAGGGCAGGGGGAAAGGGAACAAAATACAAGATACAAGTATAAGTTAGGGGGAATTAGAGAGGATATGGGGAAGGAAGAAAAAAGGTACAAAATGGAAAAAAAATACAACCCATAGATGGGAGTGGATGGAAGGTGAATCCAAGAGGTGAAGTTGGAAATTGGTGGTAGACGCAGATAAAGGCTGGTGGGATGCAGTGAGTTAGAGTTCCAGATATGGCTGCTCTTCCCACGTGTATATTGGAGAGCACGTGGTAAAACAGCAGCAGCAGGGAAGCAAGATGCTGGGCTGCTAAGGAGGCAGAGACCAAAAGGAAGAAACAGGAAGTTCATCCCCCTTTATGGGGTGTCTCAGCAGGAAGTGGGAAGGGGGCTAAACACAACACCTGGGGGCAGGTCATATCACCCCCAGAGAGTCAGGATCCAGTTCCAGGTGAGCTCCTCCAGGAGGGCTTAACCTTTTACAGTACATCAGAAGCAAAATGAAAACTAGGTAAACACTGTGGGCCTGCTGCTAAATGAGGTGTGCGCCCTGGCAATGGAGGACACAGAGTAGATAGAGTTACTGAATGACTTCTTTGCTTCAGTCTCTACTGATAAGGCAGGAATTCCAATCCCTAGAAGTAGGAAAGGAGGTTTGAAGGAAGGGAGACTCTTTTAGTGAAAGAATACTAGGTTAGAGATCATCTAGGCAAGCTGAACATCTGCAGATCCATGGGCCTTTATGAGATACACCTGCAAGTTCTGAGATAGCTGGCTGGTGTCACTGCTAAGCCACTCTCCATCATTTTTGAAAGATTATGGAGAGCAGGAGAGGTGCCTGAGCACTGGAGGAAAGCAATGACACTAACCTTCACAAAGAGCAAGAAGGAGGACTGAGGAAATCACAGGCCATTCAGCCTCCCTCCATCCCTGGAGAGGTGATCAAATGCTTGGAGGCCATCTCCAAGCATGTGGAGGGAAAGAATGCTATCAGGATCAATTTGCATGAATTCAGAAGGAAAAAAATCACACTTTACCAATCTGATAGCCTTCTATTTTAACATGACTAGCTGGGTAGATGAGGGGACCACAGTTGATGTTGTCTACCTTAAATTCAGCAGGGCTTTTAACGATGTCTCACAGAACATCCTCATAGATAAGCTTAGGAAGTGTGGGTTAGATGAGTGGACAGTGAGGTGGATTGAGAACAGGCTGAAGGATATAGTGTAGAGATTTGCAATCAGCGGTGTAGAGTCTAGTTGGAGGCCTGTAGCTAGTGGTGTTGCCAAAAACTCAGTACTGGATTCAGTCTTGTTCTACACCTTCATCATCTACTTGAACGCAGGGTTGGAATACATGCTCAGCTGGTCTTCTGAGAATAGAAAACTGGGAGGAGTGGCTGACATACCAGAAGTCTGTGCTGCCATTCAGCAAGACCTGGTCAATCTAGTAAGTCAGGCAGAGAGGAACCTCACAAAGTTGAGGTCATATGTTGAGTCCTGTACTTGGGGTGGAACAACCACAGTACAGGTTAAAGGTTCACCTGGAAAGCAGTTCCACAGAGAAGGAACTAGGAGTCCTGGTGGACAAGTTATCCATGAAACAGCAGCATGCTATTGTAGCCAAAAATGGTATCTTGGGGTGCATTAAGAAGAGTGTGACCAGCAGGTTAAGGGAGTCCAATGGAGAGCTACAAATACGATGAGGTGACTGGAGCATCTTGCTTGTGAAGAAATACTGAGAGACCTGGGGCAGTTTAACCTGGAGAAGACTGAGACAAGTGTCAGGAGGATGGAGTCTGTCTATTTTCAGTGGTGTCTAGTGACAGAACAAGAGTCAATGTGCACAAACTACAACACAGGAATTTCTACCTAAATGTGTGGAAGAACTTCTTGCTTTGATGGTGATGGGCACCAAAATAGGCTTCCTAGAGAGGCTGTGAAGTGTCCTCTGGAGACCTTCCAATCCCACTTGGACAGCAGC
Source organism: Psilopogon haemacephalus (assembly GCA_013396835.1). Classification (NCBI taxonomy): domain Eukaryota; kingdom Metazoa; phylum Chordata; class Aves; order Piciformes; family Megalaimidae; genus Psilopogon; species Psilopogon haemacephalus. The sequence goes on from VWZI01006030.1 coordinate 48,315, forward strand.
CTGATCTAGATGAACTAACCTCTACCATTCTGTGGTTTTCTGCTTTTCTAATCTGCTTGGATCATTCTGTTCCCTTAGGTATCATGCCTGACACTTATTTTTAGGTTACACTACTACTCTCTTGAAGGCTATTCAGCAGACTTGATTTTTGTGTGATGTTTACATACTCTTCTTATCACCTTGGATATTACTTTACTTCATTATCTTGGGTGTGGCTGGTACATGAAGGTACCTTGACCTCCCTTCTGCTTCCCACCTCCTGCCTTCCTTTGTGGTAGCTGCAGCTGTAATTTCTACATTTTCTTTTTTTCCCAGTCCTTTTGTGGTCTGTATTTCTGTTTGCCTGGACATCTGTTCCTAATAGCTCAACTGTCCTTATAGCAGTATTGGTGTTGGCCTGTAAATCCATCCTCAGTGTATATATAACTGACATTTACATCTGACCTAATTGTTCATAGGATCATATGGTAGAGAAATTGGAGAGAAAGGGAGGGCATAGTCCCCTGCTTATTCTTCCAGTAACCTCTGACTTTTGCCATATACTCCTACTTAATCAGTTTCAAAGTCTCTTTGTGCATTCAGTGTTTGTAACCCAGTTTAATTACTTTTGCTGCTTAGAAAATTGGCTTTTTGTTGTTTTTCCTTATAAGAAACTCAGCTTTTCCTTTCTCACTTTTTCTCTTTACCTACTTTTGCCTTCTTCAAAATAAAGTTTCTACTGTTCTTCTTAATCTATTCCAACATTTTGTAGGTGACTTTGTGTTCTCTCTTCTTGAAATCTAGTGAAAACACTCAAATTTCATTATTTTAATGTATTGATCTTTCCATCTCAGATCCTTGCTGTAGTCTTTTATGATGTTGCTGTAGCTTGTAAATTATTTCTGGTGTACTGCAGTACTGAGATACAGCTTGTATCCCTCAACACCATTAGGCTGAAAGACCAGTGCTGTACGTGTCTGAGAATTAGGAGCCTGAGCCTATATTAATTTCATGTCAGAATTTCCTTAAGTTAATTTGGATTTTTATGTCTATAAAGGAGGCTCAATTTCCCTTTGGTGTTTTATGTTACATATATTACAGAGCCAGAAGAGTGTGTTTGATCCTTCTTGAAAACCAACAATACATGGAAGGATCACACTTACTGACCACAGCATAGAACTGGAAAGCCACATTCAATTAATTAGCCATCAGGAGCTCAAATCTTTTTCAGCTGCTTCATCCAGCATAGACTCCCTCTTCTGTCAGCTGGCTATCTTGAATTTTTTTTTTTTCATGTTCCTTTTATAGCAATTAATATCCAGTCGTGATCTGATCTTGTCACTACTTTGTGTTAGCCCAAAGTTTATTTCAGTGCCACATTTTGCCACTGGGCCTCTTTATATATTTTCCGCCTTAATATTAATTGTGCAAAAACCTGTTGCAAGAACTTTGCTACTGATTACACAGAACACTTTAATATATTTTCCCAAGTTTGTCTGTTCCTTCGTAAGTGTAGCATATATCTAGCATCAGCTTTGGTGCTAACAATGTAGTGTGTCCTCAGAGGCTGGCAGGCTCCAGTGCTTCCCTTTTCTTCATAATCAGATGCCAGAAATCATTGTAACATAGGTTCTGCCTCTCACCACTGCTCTACCCTGTTGTCCCAGCCCAGTAACCACTGGCATTCCTCTGACTGTGCAGATCATCCCTTTGTTGGTCATCTCTCCTAGTTTTTGTCCAGTCCTGAAATTTTCACAATATTACATAACTCCTGAAAACATAAACATTAACACTTCATCCTTTTATTGTGATAAGAAATCTTCATAAACCTGGCTTGTGATTTAGTTTCCTACCTATCAATTTCCTTCTTAGTTACAGTAGAATTTGTGCACTTTATTTTGAACATTAAGAAGGAAGACTTTTTTTGGTAATTTAAAAAAAATGCTCTTTTTCCTAACCTTCTAACCAAGTGCTGCCTTCTCTCCTTCCCTGTCAGCTTTCTCTGCCCACAAGGAACAATTCTGACATATATTTGGATAGAGTAAGGTTATTACTCTGGCACCACATTTTCATCTCTCTCCCTTTTTTTTTTCCCCTTCCCTCTCCTTCCAGTTCTCTGCTGTTCCTGGTACACTTGAATATTAGATAACAAACGAACCACTAAGTGGGATCACTCCTCTTTTTGTCCTTCCCCCCCCTTCCTTGTTTTAGGTCCATTATTTCTTCTAACCTGTTGTCAATATGAGCATCAGTAAGGAGACAGGCACAGCGGGAAGCAGGAGTTGTGCCCTAAGGGTTATGCTCCAGGGAATGCTGCATGCTGTTTTCTATTATGGTTAATCAGGTGAAATGCACAGAGCTTTGTAGTCTGAAGAAATCCATTTTGAAAGCGGGTCTGGTTACAATGGAGTTAGGAAGGTAGGGATTTCCTCGGTTGCCTACAGGCAGAGATTTAAGCAATTAAAGGAGAAGAGGGAAATATCTGTGAGTAATACTAAGGTGCAGAAGGGGTTTGTTAGTGATCTATGGGTGGGTTATGAGAGGGCTCTGGTATCCTGAACGAAATACAGCCTACAGATGGCCCATCCCAGGACTCTGGGTTGTGAGAATTTTTGGCTTTGCCCCCAGTCCCCATCTTACCCATAAACCTGCTGAGATAATGTGGCCGAAGGGAACTCTTGCTACAGTGTATGGGAGGAGGGGTATATTGGTCCTTCTCCAGACAGGAGGACCAGAGCACAAGATTGAGATTGATTGGTTAGTTGGTTTTCAAGCATGAAAGGAATGAAAAAACCCAAAGTGTGGCTTTGTGATGGCACAAGGCTCACAAAATCTACACTGAGGCATCAGTAGTGAGCCCCATGTGAATTAGGATTTAATTCAGAAGATCTTCTTAGGCATTGTAGTTAGGCATTGTAGGCTAGTGGCACTTTGCAGGCCTGAAATGAATACAAGGAGAAATTGAAACCCTGGGAAGCTCTGTTATATAGTGGGGTTCAGGAGGCCCCATAGGAGGTGCAGAGATGCCTGGCCCTAAGTTTACTGAAATGCTGATCTTGGAGGATCTCTGTGTAAGGAGAGTCATGCTGAGGTCAGGATACACTGTAATTTGCCTTAGAAGTGCACCTAGTGCGTTCCCAGTGCTGCTGAACAATAGCCTAGGCTATCCTGGGAGCCATCCACCAAGACAGGCTTGTTATTAAACAAAAGTTAATTGCTTTATTTGAAGGACTGGAATAGGAGCACTTCCAAGAGTCAGGCAGAGCTCAAAAAGGTGGATTAGTAGTGTCCTATTTTTGTTTGTTTTGGCATATGCAGAAAGTAAATTCTTGGATGTGGTCCAGCTTAATTTTACATTAGGGAAAGCTCTATATTCTTCCAATCTGGCTATTTTAAATGTATTATGAAAATATCCCTGCAGGCTTGGCCATGGTATGGCCAGACTGACTTAACTGTAAAATATGTCAGTAAAATATGTCATCTATTTAAGTTGTGGTGTTTGGGGCTGGCTTTGTTTAGTTTTGTTTTTTAAAGGGGGAAATAGAGAAATTAACAGCTCTGAAGTACAAATCTATTTTTATTTTAAATTTATAAAAAGAATTCTTTCTCTCATATATAGCCCTCTCTGCCAAATCAGGCACTTCAGCACAGTTAGAGACATAAACCTTTCCAAGTGCTTCTAGGCAGCTTGGAATGAGGTCATGTGGGTGACATGGTTTTTATTATTAAAAATTTGTAGGAAGAACACTGAAGAGAAAGAAAAAATGTCTTCTGTTTCGAAAAGAAAATGCCTTCACATATACACTGACAAGATTAGAAGGGGCTTATGAGAAAATATGAATGATTAATAGTTTTAATAAATATTTACAGTATGTATTTTAGGATGACTCTACAAATATAAACCAATTCCTTTTCCACCTGCAAAGAAATCATCTGGGTTTATATTTAATACCTGTGGGTAGGAAGTACAGGAAATTTATACTGCTTATGTGAATATTAACACATGGTACTGTTATCTTTGTTGTATTGATTTGGAAACTCTGTGTTTGTGCTGGAAAAATAAGAAATATTGGGCAGACTGAAGTAGTGCTTGTATGATTATGTGTAACATGTCTACCACTTATTGAATCCGTGTACCTCCAGAGATCACTAAGCTTGCTGGGCTCTTTTTGTTTTTCTTGGATTTTTGTTTGTTTATTAATAGGGGACTGTGAGGTGTATTGGGTGGAAAGTATCAAGGCAAATAGCTCTTCAACAGACCTTTCCATTAGTTTGGAAAAAAAAAAACCCAAACATGGTTTTGTAGTAGTATGATTTTTTAAAATATTAATTTCCCTTCCGTGATTGATACGTAACAGTTGATGCTTTCTTGTTTTTGTCTTTTAAGGTTCTCATAGCTGAGAAAGACAGTAGTTCACAGCATCCACTGAGTGCAAAAAGAAGTTCTGTGTCAGAATTATAGACCTGCTCCTGGATTTTCTGTGCAAAATTGGATCTTGGCTGTCAGTGGTACCTGAAAAAGATTTCCTAAAGTTAAGCAGCTATCAGTACACTAAAAAATGAGACATCTCAGCTGGGAGCAGGTAATGATACAGCAATAGATTGAAAAACTGCTGAATCTTCTCCCTCCGTAGGAAACTGCTAGGTAACACATTGCTCAGTGAAATCTTCACTGAATATGTAGCACTGCTGGGAAACATCCTTCTGCAATAACTTTTTTGTTTTCTCTTTTTTTTTTTTTTTTTTGGTTTTGAGAGAGGTCCAATACATATGCATATTTATGATCATGAAACTGTGCCTGCCAAAGCAATGGAGACATCTGTACTGTTATGTCTATCAAAACTTGGATCCTCAGCAGCTGTTGGTGTCAGCTAAAGGTGCGCTCACAAGAAACACAGATGTGCCTACAGGACTGGCTGTGTTTCAAGTGCAAATCACATGGGGCTCTGAGGCTCTGAGACAAAGGGTAGGACAACCATAAAGCAAGATACAGAAATACCAAGACTGGTCTGAGTGTTCCCAAGTCTTGATGGCTACTTTGCCATTATTTGTAATTGATACATAAGACAATGCACAGTTAGCTCAGGGAACAATACAGACCTGGAACATTTAATCGTGCAATTAATTTTGAGAAATCATTTGCCATTTGGCCTAAGCCATCCTGAAGATTTCACCTTCTGAATGTGAGTCAATACACAGTGGTTTTCAAGGTTCTAGGGTACATTTGGGAGGGAGAATTAGCATGCATATTCTGCATGGGAAATTGAAAATGTAATAATTTAAATCAGGAATAAACAATGTTGTGCATGGCTTCAGTTTTGCAGACATATGATTCCTGGGATTTTAAATTTTATTTTCGTTCATGAGGTAGCTTCTCAGCTGGTAGCAATTAAAAATATTCCACTTTGATAAATGAAAGGATCACAGGTCTCATCAGCTCATAGTGTCAACTTGGACACCTGCTGAGGTTTGGCCCATCACTGGTTGAAAGAGACATGGGTAAATACTTTAAAAAAATCAAGATGTGGATGTCTTGAGTTCTTCTGACTGAGTATAGGCCAAAAGCATAAAAAACTATGAATCACTTGTTCTGATTTTGACCTTTCCAATTGTAAGAGAGAGACTGATATCTCTAAGAATTTCAGTTATTTGCTCTAATTTTAACTCTGAAAGCTATCAAAAAGCAAAATAACAAAGTGCATTCTGGCTTCAAGGCATGTAAAATAACACGTACCCAAGACTGGCACAAAGAGTGTATATAAAGAGTGAAGAAAATGTTTCAGAAGAAATAGCACTTTAGTATTTGACATTGGTGAATATATATTGTGGTAACTTTGACCAAGCAAGATTGATTTTTTTTTCATTCATGTGACAAATTTTACATGTCACAGTTTCACTAACACTACACCATGTATTCCAGGATAATCAGCCAGTAAAGAGTATTTTAAGTGAGATGGAAGAAAGGCAGCTTGGTAGTGTAAGTGAGCTGCATGCTTTTATGTACGTGGGATATTTATGTGTCTGGAGATCAGCAGCTCTTGCCATAAACAGTGTACTTTGCATGCTGCAGGACTTGGAGGCAGAATTGCTGTCTCCCAGGACTGCTACCTCTGTCTGGGAGAAGGACTGAGGCAGGTGGACTTTTCTCCTCCTGCTCCATCCCTGGAAGCTTCTCTGCCCCACATGGGGAACATGGGGAAATTTAGAGGCCCAGGGAGAGATCCCACAAGGATTTGCCGAGAAGTAGGCAGGCCTGCAGTTGGGATGCATTGAGAGTCTACATCAGAGTACAAGAGCTGGTACTTGAGGATTGGTAATATGATGGATAACCAGAGTTCCCAGCCACCAGGAACCTGGAGAAACATGTGTCTGTGTTGCTGCATCACTCTAATATGCACAAAACTGGGTTGGAGTATCCAGACAAGCTGCTCTCTACCCTGCAGCTCCCTTTGATATGCAGGAAATTAACTGCCTGTGGTTCAGCAGCATTTTCATGCAGTTTTATCAGGAAGTGCAGATCTAGTACCAGGCCACTGTTCACTTGTGCAGGTCTGACAGTGATGCAGTGCATCTGCTGGCAGTTCCAGCGCCTGGGGAGGAAAGGTTTGATGTTTCAATTTTGAATGCTCAACACTTTCATTCAGAAGGACCTTGTCCTCCTCTTTGATTGAGGATGATCATCTCTCTATATTCAGAGAATAAAGTAAAAAAAATTTTTTTGCTGACCAAATGTGTTTGCCTGTCTTCTGCTCATTCTAGTAATACTGCCATGTGGAAAGCAATGAGCTCTGGAGTTTTAAAAGTATGCAGAGCTGCAACTTTGCTTTGCTAGTGAACAAGGTTGTAATAGTGTGTCCCGAAACTATTCCTGCCAAAACAAACACCAGAAGAAGTTACTTCCTGTGTATCAAAGTCTCACTTTATAATTTGCCAGGGAACACATTTAACTTTTCATGCCTTCTCTTTCGCCTGTGCTAGACAAGTGAGGAAGGCAATGCATATAGGTAACTGCCATTCATCATCTGGAAGATGGTCCTAGGCTGCCTGAAGTGCTGTGGGCTGCAATCACTTAGCAGTTTTCTCAGTATGTTTGGGAAGGGGTTTACTCTTTCATTTCAGTGCTTTTATAGGAGCTAAGAGCCAGGGCATGCATACTTCTGTGGTAAGCTCACAAAGTTGGATTCCCCTTAGACCTGCAAACTTTGGCTGCATTCATATTTTACATGAGCCCATCTGCACAGCTGATTTTTCTAGTGTTTATTTTTCTTGATTTGAAATGATTCTTACTTCCCTCAGAGGAAACCTTGCCTGTTAATGACTGATAACATGCTGGCAACTATCTTCAGGTCTTCTCCCATGGCTCTGTCTCACTTCATCCATCACCTCCAGACGTAGGTCAGAGGCTGCAGTGAAGTGGGGGAAAAAAAAATCATGCTTTTGAGGGATTGAATTGTTTTGCTTAAAAACTTTGTCATGAAGTTAGCTATTCATACCTCCTTGGCTCAAGTGTTTTTCCCTCCTGTAAGAACGAGGACTCAAAATTTCCCAGTGGTGAGGTCATAGCTTTGGGCATAATGATACAAAAGCACATCCTAACATACTGACTGACAATAATTAGAAGATGCTCTCTGCAGTTGTGCCGTTGTATTTATTCTTATATATTTCTTTGCGTGTGTGCGTGTTTATCTGTGAGGATGTGTAGATACAGATATCTGCGAAAGTGAGATGAGAAACCTGCATCAAGATCTGTCCCTCGCAGCCAGACGAGTTTGCCCCTTCCAGGCTGCTGAAGCCCGGATTGAAGCTGACAAAGAGTTGGGGAGGAGTCAGTTGTTGTTCCCCGCCCGCTTCCCAAAATGGGAGATTAGCTGGGAGCAGCAGCAAGATTACACTAGGTTTCAGAGTTACAGATGGGTGAGACAGATTTTCCTCATAAACATTAGCAGACTCAGACTGTTCTGGAGACTCACATGTGGTTAGAAGTTGTGATAGATAACATGTAGGATGTCATGAAAGAACTCAGACTTGTGATACTTTAATTTCAGTGTTGTGGAGCAAAGCATCTCAGTACATTACTTTTGACTAAAGCGGGACAATTTTGAAGATCTGACTAGTCTAGCTGTCTTTCTAAACTTCTGGGTTATCATCAGCCACAGAAAGTGTGAAATACCATGAATGTGCATCATATTGAGCTGTTTTGTTTATTAATCATTCCCAGAGAATGATGTCACTGACACAGCTGGGTAAGTATAGTGTGGATGTAGAAGCATATTCATTTTTCCCCAGATGCTTTGCCTGTGTTCCCTGTGTTACTTTTCAATCATGAATAATGTAAAGTTTCAAAATGCTTAACTGGGTTGTAAACTCAACTCGTTTGACTATCAAATTTACAGCTGAAGCTTATATTTGAGCCCACCGTCTTATGTTTAAGGGAATTGACTGTCAGGAAAAGATCACGGGCTTTTCAGGGTGTGAATATCAGAAAAAGGATTCTGCATCTACTCAAAATACAAGATTATTCTGGATGCCAATCAGCGATGTTTGCCCTAGTAGCCATTGCTCCAAAGGTGATGAATGGTTGCTTTGCTCTGTTTGGACTTGCCAGCAGTGACCTTGGCAACTATTTTGTATTATTTCACAGTCTACACCTGAGTTTTCTTGGAGCATAACTTGCCAATTTTCCCATAAATATTCAGATATACCATCCACTGCCTCAATAGAAAAAGGCACTTGCAATGCCTGATGGTATAAGAGTGGCCAGACATTATTTAATCTGACTGTGAAGATGATTCTTCCACTCACTTCTTCCTTCTCCTCTCTCTCTCTTTTTTTTTTTTTTTTTTTTTTTTTAATGAGACAAAACAGATATAAACCTGGCAATGACAGCTNGATCTGTAAAGGACCTTTAAATGTTATCTAATCCACTGCTTCTGTAGTGAAAAGGGACAACTTTCACTGGATCAGTTTGCTCAGAGTCCCATCCATCCTGACCTCGAATGTTTCCAGGAATGGGGCTTCTCCCATCACCTCTCTGGGCAACGTGTTCCAGTGTTTTCTCTATGTGACATAGTAAATATTCTTCCTTCTCATTTTTAAAATGATTTTAAAATTGTGCAGCTAGATGAAGTGCTTCTTGAAGATTGCTAAACTGCTGGTGTCCAACATAAGTACTTCCTTATGTTTAATGCTATCTAGTTTTACCCCAAACCTGATGTGAATCAAACTAAACATTGACATCTAAACATCAACTAAATATCAAACTTCCTACCTCCTGTGGTCTGCTTACATGAAGAGAAGTTGTCTTTTGTTGTAAGCCATGCTGCTTTCTCTGATGGCTCAGTGCTTGATTCACTAACACCGACATAATTCAAAACTGCTACAAAGGAAATATCATGTCAATATTTAGGTGCAGCACAGAAAGCACTTGTTAGTTACCCATGAACCAACAGGTAATGTTAATGCATGAGGAACTGAAGGTTCAAGGAATTGAAGGATCTGTCATGCTGAGATGCAGGTAACAGAGAAGTGGGACCGATAATATTTATAAAAGCTGTCAAGTTGAAGGCATTTTGGATCTATAATTTTGAGAAGTTCTGTTTATTTTTTGTTTGTTTATTTGTTAAGAGACAGACATTTTTTGTCTTCCTTTGAACTGATAGAGTGTTAGAGAAGATCCGTTTAGTTTTGTATGTATAACCAATTACAGAAACAAATTGAAAGAATTTCCTTCAGGATATGAGGTGAAAATTACAATATGTTCTTTTTGTTGACTCAAATTACCTTTAATTAGCTCTTTAATATGCCTCCTTCTTAAAAGAGACTTGTGAAGTAGCTCTATTACTGGAAATCTCATGGCTGCATGAGGACAGTGCTGAAGTATTGCCATGGTACTTTGACATGTTATCATCCTTGTAAATGATCCAAGTGTTGAAATTCAGTGTGCAGTGATGGCTTTTGAAAAACCTTGCCATGTGTTTCAGCTCTTCAGGCAAGCACAATGTTATCTGATGGTTTTGTCGCTTGCAGAGGAACAGAAGAAGACAAGGTAAGAGAGAATGTGGGCTGCTTATGAGCTATGGTATTGGAACTGAAGCTATTACTGAATAGACTTGCCTTATAATTTTCTGGTAAAAAGCATTACTGTTAGCTTTGGACTTCCATAATAACTCTAGTAGCTACAGAGAAAAGTAAGTGTTTGTTTATTTATTTGGGAAAGAAATTATGTCTCCCTAAGAAGTTTGCAATGGCTTTGTTGCACAAGAACATGCACATTAGTTTAAGTACTCCGCTCTCCCTGAAGTTAGAAGATGCCAAGTATCAAAATTGCCATGAAGTTACTACAGTTTTATTGCAAAAGTTGCAGCTCATTATATCTGTCAAAGTCAGAAACAATGTGTCACAACACAGTCCTCCGTTCAGCTCTACACTCTGTGCCTGTAATAAGTAGAACATGTCTGTTGGAATTTAAACAGGTAAGAGTTACGGTAACAGACTATGAGAGCTGTGGAGTGTGAATCAATAAAATTATGTATTTCTCCCCATCTACCATTTGTGGTTCCTTTTGTTTAACAACGATAGTAATCAGTTTCTGGTTACACTAGTTGCCTTCCCAGAGCAGGCAACCTTGAAATGTATCCCTTTACATTTCCATTAGGTTTCTGTGCATTTGTATGCTGGTTTTATATGTGTAGCAATTGGGGGGTCTGGCAGGGGCAGGAACAGACTTCATAGGGCTTTTGCTCCATGGAGACATTTATTTTCATAACTTGTACACTTATATATACTTTCAGTTCTATTCACATGTCAGTCTACCAATCGTCTTCAGATCACACCCTTCAGTCCCCATGCATACTAATTACACTGGTTAATTAAATCAGACCTATGACCACATTCCTTCCATTCTCACTTGCATTTATCTGATCTACCAATTACACCCAGATGGCACACCATTGTTTCATCAGTATTAAACTGAAATATGTCACTCCCATATTTCCCCCTTTTTCATTTTTTAAAAAGAAATTTGTTTAATTTACAATGGTGGAGTATAGCCCAGACTTTGAGTCAGCAAGGCATCAATTTTTTAGTGGATGTCTCCACTTACGATTGATTGCCATGTTGTGTCAGCTCTCGCTATTTATATTCATCCTGTCATATAGGACCCCTATATACCAGGTGATGGGCAAACCATGCCAGGGCTTTCTACAAGGCCCTGACACTGAAAAATTCCTGAGTTATCCGTTCATATCAACTACTGAGCTTATTGTTATGTGTTGTGATCATGAGATTTAAGAAGACATTTGCAACTACATTGTGTTGATTTATACCAGTACTATTTTAGGAGAATGTGAAGAAGGAGACCTCCTCTGGAATGAAATGACATCCATTAAGACCAGCAAAGTTAAGTTTTTACACCAAAGGAAATCTGCCTTTGGTTGATAGATGTTTGTCTCATTCTATAGGAGGCTGCAGTGGGGTAATCGTGTCTCTTTTCTGTTCCTGCTACAGGGCTGATCTGATCCCTGTTCACTTGGGGAGTAAGGCTGTGTAGGAGAAAAGACTTTATCTATGCCTCTCACCCTCAGCTTTCTCTCCTTTTCATTTGGGCAAGTGCAGTGGAGATGCTGTGACTTGCATCCTGTAGCAGGGTCCATGTGTTATGGGGACAAACCTTACCTGATCAGCTGTCTGAACCTCCAGAGTCTCAAGCATACCCATTAGCTTTGCTTTCTTCCTGCATTACTCTTCATGGCTTGACAGCATACAGGTGCCTTTAAGATCTCAGCTTCTGGGCCTCTGCACAGATACCTGTTCCTCAGAAAATCCTGTGCAGGGAGTCATAGCCTGTTCTAAAAACTGTCTTCCTTGGGGATTTTGGTTTGCTGTGAAAACAGCACAGAGTGTATGATATGTTTTTTCATGAAAGACTACTAAACAAGTGAAAAGTAAAGGTATGCATACATGCTATATTAAAGTGTGTGTGTAGGAAGGAAAGCCTTGGTGTTGGTATCCTTCATCTGAAGTATTGCCAGGTGCTGAGTTCAGAGTTCCTTTCCACTGACCTTCCAAGCATTAGTGCCAGCTGAAGGTCTAGCCCAACTCTTAAGCCTTTTGCATGTTTACACCGCCAGTGCACAAAATAACTTTTCTGTAAACACTGACACAGCCAGGCAGAATAGTGGATGTCTGGAAAGTTGAGTGTTCAGCATAAACTGCTGTGTATTGCTGGCAACCTCATGGCATGTGGTAAAGTGGGCTGAAAGGGAGGCAAAAAGATTTCTCGGACATCAAATAGGGCTTACTGGTGTTTTGCCTTCTGCTCTTGTTTAGTTTACACATGTTGACAATGAAAGTGTTGGTGTTACTCCAGGAAGACTTGTTTCCAGTTGTGCCTTTGCTGATGGATGATTGAAGTAGGTCAGCTCAGCTTTATCATGTCCTTCAACAGTGTTTGTAATGAGGCAGGGAGGAACATGCTGGGAATTCAAGGAGCAGACATGTTTATCTCTGCTCTTTGATGCTTGGTTGGCAATACTACAGGAAAATTAGAAGCTGTATAAACAGAGAGCACTTTTACCCCACCTTAATGCTACTTCTGTCTGCTGTGCTGCAGAAGGCACTCAGAAGAAAATGTGAAGGGAAGTGCTTGTAACTTGTTTCATGTTCTATGAAAGCAAATGGTAAGCAGATAGACCCATTGCTAGACTAAAGATGTTCTGTATGCAGCATCTAAGTCGGTTGGAATGCCTGGGGAATTAGGTATATAAAATGAAATGTGCCACCTCAGGTTGTTTTCTCTTTAAAGCTGCTTCTCCCTTTCAAGCCTAACTGCCCTTGTGACAGTCAGCCAGTCCTGTTGCAGCTTTTTTAACTGCCTGTATGCTCTCACTTTTTTCTTCTAGGTGCTGATGTCTGTTGTAGGTCACTTTTTTTCAACTTATTTTTGAGCACTTTGTGTACACTTCTACAGAGGTACAAGCAAGGTCTGGAAACAGAAGTGTGTGGCATTTGTCTGTTTACAGATGTGCTTTCTGCCTCATGGACGTGGGTGGTATAACAATTTGTGCACATTCTTCATCACTTTTTTGTATACTTAATTACGCATCATTCCTTTGTGAATTGATAGGGGGAAACTCTGTTTCACTGCTTGTAGTATAAAATAAAAATGATGTAAGAGTCCCACAACTCTGGTCTTTGTTGGGGCTTTGATAGGGATCCTGGGAGTTCCCTGTTTTACATTGTTCTTGCTTATGTACAGGTGGTGTTAATGCCACTGAAATAAATTTAAAAGAAAAATCAGTTAGGCTGTAGCTCATTTTCTTCCCACTATATAATTGTTACTGTGGATAAATGGTTTTGGCACTTGTTTTAAAGAAGGATGGTAGAGAAAATTATTTTCTTGGTCTGGGCATATATACAGAAAATGCTGTGCGATATAATCACTATCTTAAAATGCTCAGTAATAAGTAGCTGGAGCAGAGAATGTAGTCTGAATGCTCTTCAAATGCAAGCAAAGGAATAGATAAAAGACAGTGTGCTCTGTTACAATTATATTTAGGAAAATACTTTATCGTTGCTAACCATGTTCTTAAAGTAGAGGATACAGGATTTCCCACCATTTCTTCCCACAGAGCTGGGACCAGCACTTGACTATGGGTAACAGTGGAGACACGGCTAGACACCTTATTTATTTTTACCCCCAGTTTCTGCCTCTGGGCTTCAGCCACTTCCTGCAGTCTGCTGCTAAGGGACAGCAACAAGAAAGTGCTCCATACTTTCCCCTCACTTCCCATGAAATATGAAGGTGTATTCAATGTCTCAGTGTTAATCTCCAGGATCCTTAAAGGACTTGGCAAAGACAGCTGAAGCAATGTCTCCCTCATGGGAGTGATGTCCTGGAGCAGCTGGGTTCCCCAGGAGCTACAAAGATGCAACTTTTGAGGCCAACAATGGAAGTGAGGTGCTCTGGCCCATGGACACAGTTAACTGTGTGAACGGAAAGTGTCCTGGTGGATCACAGGATATCAGGAGTTGGAAGGGACCCAAGGAAATCACTGAGTCCAACCCCCTGCCAGAGCAGGACCATAATCTAGCTGAGGTCACACAGGTATGCATTCAGAAAGGCCATGAAAGTCTCCAGAGAAGAAGACTCCACAACCTCTCTGGGGAGCCTGTTCCAGTGCTCTATGAACCTTACAGTAAAGAAGTTCTGTGTTGTGCTGAGGTGGAATCTCCTGTGCTGTAGCTTACATCCATTGCTCCTTGTCCTATCACAGGGAGCAAGAAGAACTTGTCCCCCAACCCCCTGCTGACACCTAGCCCTCAGATATTTATAAACATTTATTAAATCCTCTCTCAGTCTTCTCTTTTCCACACTATAAAGCCCCAGGCCCCTCAGCCTCTCCTCATAAGGCAGTGCTTCAGTCCCCAAATCATGCTTGTAGCCCTCCACTGGACCCTCTCCAGCAAATCCCTGTCCCTCTTAAACTGAATGCTCAAAACTGAATGCAGTACTCAAGATGAGGTCTCACCAGGGCAGAGCAGAGGAAAACTGCCCTTGATCTGCTGGACACACTCTTCCTAGTACACCCCAGGATCCCATTGGCCTTCTTGGCCACAAGGGCACATTGCTGTCCCATGGACATGATGGACATGCAGGTGAAAGATAAAGTGGCATAGAGAATTCAGGAGAAAGGAAGGGAATTAGTGAATGATGGATATCCCATGTAGCCAGGTTGGAATATGAGTATCTACATTTTATATTAATTCTCTGTATTTTGATATTTACAAAGCATCTGGTTTCCAGAAGTGATACAATAACATAAAAAATTTGAAGTTTAACACCAGGGAAACCAGTTGGAAAAGCTCTGCCTTACTCCAGTTCTTTATCACAGCCAGTGTCAGGTTATGCTCTTTGGAGCAGTATGCCCTTTAGAGGCATTCAGCAACTCCAGTTGCCTTTATGAGTAGGTACACGCAGGGAAGAAGTCCTCAAGTTTATGGAGTCAGGGATCAGGTTTCATTCATTTTTTCTTGTATCCACTGTTCTTCTACTGACAGAATATATTTGCTTGTTGCTACATGAAGACTGCTGTGAAGAATTTTTTTTTTCTTAATGTTGAAAATCTGATCCATTGCAGATTTATAGATGGTTTGTGTTGGAGGAGACCTTAAAGATCATCTAGTTCTGGCACTGTCATGGAGAAGCCAAGTGTGCTACAGGAGAGTTAAACCCTTACTTTGTGCACTTCAGCTGAAAAAAAAGAACTGAGTGGCTTTTAGTAATAATGTGGGTTTGCTTATGGACCTGACAGTTAAAAAAAAAAAAAAAAA
>VWZI01006030.1:63649-76074 GCA_013396835.1 Psilopogon haemacephalus
AAAAAAGGAATAAAATTTGGGTAAAATCTAAACACACCTAAAAAGTTTTACATTCTGAAGTTCCCAAGTGAAAATGGAAATATGAGTTTTTGTCATAGGGAGAGACATTTTTGCAAGTCTGGAACTTGCCATGTGAAAATGATAAGTAAAATACCTCCTGGAGGCATGAAGTAAATGTGTTTCCATGTTAGATGTATATTTGAACTCCTCAAGGCAAGGACTGTCTCTTTTTTTTCAGCCAGGAGCAAAAATGATCAGGACCTGGTTTCCAGGTGGAGTCTTAGAGACATTTATAATGTAAGTAGTGAATAATAATATTAATAAATGAATCTGCAGGCATTGATGATAGGAGAAGCATTGCTGACTTCTGGGAAGGTTTGCTGGCCATTGTGGACAACCCAGACATCTGGTTGTGCTCCAGGAGAATCAAGTAGAAAGCCAGATCCTCTGTTTTGAGTTCAATTACTGCTAAGAGGCTATAACAAGTGCATTGTGGTGCAACTTTTACAAGGCTCACTGGTGATTAAACTACTGCAATACCATTGCAGGAATGCAGTATGAGCCTACGTCTTAGATTTGTATGGAAGGCACCAGTACAGAATTTGTCCGCTTGGTTTTTGGTTTTGTTTCCAGAATTTGTTTCTCAAAGAGAAAAGCTTATGATGTAAATGCTTTGGTGTTCACTCTGCAAGTTCCTGGGTAGAGTCTGCCATTTAGACATCCTGGGACCTGTCTCTTGGACAGCCACTCCCCTTTTTGTGTTCAGGTGCTACAGCAGTAGTAAGAAGCATTTAGAGACTCATCTGGAAGTATAGAAGAAGTTGAACTGAGAGGACTTGCTGGTGAGGATACCAGCCTTGGCCCTTGTTGTCAGCTCTGGATATGGAAAACTCTAATTTATAGTTTAAATGTGTGTTCAAAGGCCTATTGATTTATTGTCCTTTTGTGAGTATAGACAAATTTTCCAGTGAGGCACACTCATTAAAACTGGTGGATGCTTCAGTAATCATAAATTTGAGAAGGGTCAACGTGCCCTTTGTAAAATGAAGCTTAGCTCTAGACATTTGATAGCATTCTTGGAAGATGCTTAAAGGAACATAGATAAGAGTCCCACTGGCTGATTATTAGGCTTTTGACAAACTCTTTCCCAACAAAAATTTAAGGAATCTAACATAAGACAGAAGATCCTTACATGGATAAATACTTGATAAAGGGTGAAAAATTTGGTGTATGAATAAATGATTATTTATTGGATCAGGGTGAGGTCAGCAGGGGGATTATATAGTGATTTGTGACATTTTATGTTCAGCGAGCAGCAGCATAAGAAAATTTGCTGATGAAACAGATTTAGTCAAACCAGTGAAGATGAAGGACATCTGTGAAAAGTTGTAGAAGGATCTGGATGGCCTTCACAGTAGATAAAAATGAAGTGATATGAATGGGAGAAAACGCACTCATATTAACCTGTTAAATGGCAATTTCTGAGATTAGCATTACAATTCAGGCTTGTGGGTAAAAGATAGATCCATGAAAGTACCAGGTCACTGCTCAAGAGAAGTTGAGGGAGCATATAAAATAATAGCATATATTAAGGAAGAAGACAAACCAGAGAGAAACATTTTGCCAGTCCTTTAAATCTGTAAGTCTTTCACTTGTTTTAATTCTTTCATATTGTGAAGGGTACAGCAGATGGGGAAGACAGGAGAGAAGGTCAGCAAGGGTACAGAGTGTATTCATAATGAATTGTCGCTAATGAGATCATTGAAGTGGGGCTGTCCTGGCATGATGAGCCTTTCCCAGGCTCAGCTGAGGCTGTGGCTTGGGCTAGCTCCTGCCTGTTTATTTTAGACTTGTCCCACAGCACTGCTATGAAAGACACTGGTTTTTAGTGGATGTTAGGACAAGGCTGTAAAAGTAAACAGAAGTGATTTTGTTGAAAGTATCCACTCCGCTATGCAGTGTCCAAATCAACCCTCCTGTAAACAAATCCAGTTCCTTTTTTCAAAATCTGCTTTAAAGTCACTTTTCCATGTCACTTCTCAGCCACAGTATCACTATCATAAAATAAGTGCATATAAAACCTAAGAAATTTGTGTGAACCAGATTTGACACTAATCTGCATCTCTTTCTTGCAAGCCTGCAAGCTGCAGTGGCAGAAGTGAACACTTTATGTCTTTTCTTATAGCAGAAAAAGAAAACCTCATTGCAACTAGCCACATCTAGCAGACAGGAGAAACACAGGAGGGAGAGACATTTTGAAGGTGAAATGCCATCCGTTATACTGCCAGGATCTAAGGCCTGTGATGCAGAGGGAAAGCATTTCCCACTCCTCCTCTTTTTTCAGCTTGCAAGATCTCTCTTTTGTTTTTTTAAATTAATTTTTGGCAGTAACCTAACCCCTGGAATCCTGCCATTTACTGCTTTATAATTTTCTCTTGCAAAGAGGGAGGGAGGCAGGGAGAATGCGAGGGTTATGGGGAGTATGAAAAGCTAATGGACCTGATTGTAAGGGTACATAACTGACATTTTTTCTGCAGAAATAATCTGTAATTGATTCTTGTGATGAGTCCAGTTTTATGTCAGACATTGTGGGAGGGAAGACAACTGTTCGGCAGAGATTGCTGGCCATTTCAGTGTAGCTACAGCACAGCTAGGCAGAACTAAACA
Organism: Psilopogon haemacephalus; assembly: GCA_013396835.1. Lineage (NCBI taxonomy): Eukaryota > Metazoa > Chordata > Aves > Piciformes > Megalaimidae > Psilopogon > Psilopogon haemacephalus. The sequence continues at coordinate 66,317 of VWZI01006030.1, forward strand.
TATTGGTGTTTTATGGGGTTTTCTTAAAAGAAGGCTATCAGTGTAAAACAATAATTCCTTAAACCTTTAAAGCATTAAATGCTTGTAGCTTAAAAGATGCAACCATAGGAATATGGATATATTAGAGTAAAAAGATGCATCTCATTTGGGGCTGAAAGGTTTCACAGATGCTGAGGAAAGTACACAACATCCTCATTCTGCCCCAGCAAGATGCACCATCTTGTCTGCATTTTTCCCTGACCAGCAATTTGGACCAGATCTTTACCTGGTTGTCATTACTGTCCCCTGTGCCTTGAGTCACCTGAATTTGTGATAGCCTCCCCCTGACCAGTTTTTCGGTGTCCCATGCACCTGCTGCTGTCTTCATCTGATGCTGGCAGCAGACACGCAAGCTAGATGAGCATTTGCAGCAAGCTGGGGACAGGCACAGGCTCTTGTGACATTCTTTCCCACACGATGGAAAAGCAAAGTGTAAAGAAAAAATATAAGAGCCCCTCTCTATGCCTGTGGCTTACTGCAAGTTTGCAAACAATAGCTATAAATCAATCCATGTGCAGTAGAGATATTTCTGATCATTTTTTTCTGATTCGGTGGAGAGACCTTGGAAGGGTGTTGGCACCTTACTGATAAAGGCCGCTAAGGGTTATGCACACCAGCTATTGAGATATAGTGATGGTGGTGGTCCTACAGTATTGACAGTTAGGAATGAATAAGCGTGCCATCATGTGCTGTGATTGCCCAGAGACAGAGCTCATCCTTCTACCTGCTCTGCTTTCCCAGCATAGAACTTTGCTAACTGCTGGCCAGGGCTTTGGCAGCTACCCATGCCACTATGTTGCTCTTTGTCCAAAGCACCAGGTTCATCTCCTAAAAACAACCCCCTTACAAATAATACTGATAGAGGTGGCCTTCCTTTTTATTATTTCCTATTGTAATTGGTTCATGCAGCTTTTCTTCAGTTGGTTTCAGCTGAAGCCTCAGTTGGGTGGGGTAGCTTCCAGGTGCTTGAAGAAGAAATGCAAATTTCACCTTCAGGTAGCACTGAGTTACAAGGTATGTGCCCTATGGTCCATATTTTGAGAGGTAAGAGGAAATGTGTGTGTGTGTGTGTGTGCATGTGAAGTGAGCCAAACCCTGTTCTTCTGTAAAGGATATTGATGCTTTTTGTCTAAGTATAATACACCATGCACATCCTGATATTCTCAGGCAGGATATATTTTAATGGATGCTGACAGCTGATTTATGCCTGGTACCAGGTTGTTTTCAAGGGGATATATGTCTGAAAGAAAATGTGAAAGATATTGCGAAATATAAAAGAAACTGCTGTTTTTGTAAGTGACCACATGGGTTTAAGATTTAAACTTCTCCCTGCAATGCTAGGAAACTGTAGCAACAACATCATGCTCTTGCACAAGACCATGTAAAATAATGCCAAGTAGAAGCAGTAGTAACACTTACATTGTGCAGCAGGAAGGGGAAGGGGACCACAATTTGTCACACGATGCACCCTCCACTTAAAGTAGGCTTCACCACATTCACCTAGTTCAATTACTCTGTCTATTTGAAAGTGCAAAAGTTTACTTTTTTGAGGTGATGAACAAAACTTGCTTTTAAACTGCACCACACTGCAGGCTGTGAAGCAGCACAAGATCTCCTTGGAGGTCAATCAATGGGCAGGTATGGACCACTCATAAGTAGCAAAAGGATGTCATTGCTTATCTTGTCTCATTTGCTGATACTACTGAAGATGTAACAGTCAGCGCTCATAATGGTGAATAAGAACTAGCCTTTTGTCCACTGAATTCTTCTGTACATTCACCTTGGCTGTAACAGAGTGACAAGGTTCTAGTCAGCCTTCGAGTAGTGCAATATGGGAAAAGTGGACCAGCAGAGTGAAGCTGGTGATGCAGAAGCTCATTGACTATGTACTTGGGGGATTTTGTGTAGGATGTGATGTGGAAGAGTGTCAGGAGTGCATTAGATGACCTTCCGGAATACATTTCCTGGTCTAGTTCCACCTCAAAAGAAACCATTTTTTTCCCCGTGACTGCTCTTGCCATGAGAATTGAAGGGGTAGAAAGTGGCAGTGCTCTCCTGGCCCTTCCTAAAACACTAATGTAAAACACATCAAAATGTTCAATATAACAAGAGCTGAGCAAATAATGCAGAGGGTAAAGGTACCTGCATCTCAGTGATCCCCATGCTGACATGTACCCTGCCAGCTCCAAGTGTTCACTCACTGCACAGCCTATCTCCACAGCACTGTAAAGAGCCATCTCAAGCCCAGTAAAAAACAGTGACATTTACTTCACAACTGCCTGTTTCTATGCATGTGCATCCTCCATCTTATCTCTGAGGCATTTTTTAAATTCCCATCATTGTAGCATGCTCTGTTACTCTCCCAGGCATCTCACAAAACCACATGCTTCCGTGCCACGTAGTGCAGAGCAACTTGTTACTGTGTGTCTGAGGGAAAGTCTGAAATAACTTGTATTTTCTATCCAATAAGCAGCTGCTGGTCAGAGCAATTGTCCTAAGGAACACTTTATAGCTGATCTGTGTCCTGATGTGTGTGATATTACTGTGGATAGGATAAGCCAGGCTTGTGAATAATACTCTACTGTGAGTGCTTTCCACCTTTTCTTTCACAGAGAGAGAGCATGTGTTGCTGGAGAAGGCAAGGCTTCCAATAAAGTTTGCCAAGTAAATGTTTAAAATTCAGGATCATGTCAGATACGCTTCAGAAAATTTAATATTTAGGATTTTTGCCCCCACAGTTCTATTGAGGGATTAGGAAATATTTGCATTATTATAATAGGCCAGGAAACATTCGTTAGGCGGTCAAAGAAGCATTTCAACCTCCTATAAATCCATGGTTGTTCTACCCCTGGTCCTGTACTCCTGTAATTCAGGGGTATATCAAGTGACCCTAAGAGTCATTGAGATAGCTGGCTTGTAAGGCTAAACTCACAGAATCATGGATGCCGGAAAAGACCTCTGAGGTCATCAAGTCCAGCCTATACCTAACACCACATCAGCTAAACCATGCCACCAACTGCCACATCCAATCTTTTCTTACAGACCTCCAGGGATGGTGACTCCACCACCTCCCTGATGGCAGCTTGACCTCTACCTGACTACAACACAGGCTGGTGTTTCACTTTTAAAGAGCTTACACAAGCACGTGCTGGAAATTACGTCCTTTGGTCATTCTTAACATTCATCTGGGACAAGGTACGAGTGCCTCTACTGTTTTCTAATGATCCTTTGGTTTAGTTGAGGTTCTAGTGAGGTAACCATGAATGTGTTGAGTCACATCACTGAGAACTGGGGCCTAGAATGTAAAAATTGATGTTGGGGTAAAATGCTGATCCTAAAATACTTAGTAATTAAAAAAGAAAAGAAGAGAAGAGAAGAGAAGAGAAAAGAAAAGAAAAGAAAACAAAAGAAAAGAAAAGAAAAGAAAAGAAAGGAAAAGAAAAGAAAAGAAAAGAAAAGAAAAGAAAAGAAAAGAAAAGAAAAGAAAAGAAAAGAAAAGAAAAGAAAAGAAAAGAAAAGAAAAGAAAAGAAAAGAAAAGAAAAGAAAAAAGAAAACAAAAGAAAATAAAAGAAAGAAAAGAAAAGAGAAAAAAGGAAAGAAGAGAAGAGAAGAGAAGAGAAGAGAAGAGAAGAGAAGAGAAAAGAAAAGAAAAGAAAACAAAAGAAAAGAAAAGAAAAGAAAAGAAAAAAGAAAACAAAAGAAAATAAAAGAAAGAAAAGAAAAGAGAAAAAAGGAAAGAAGAGAAGAGAAGAGAAGAGAAGAGAAGAGAAAAAAGAAGAGAAAGGGAAAGAGGAAAAGAGAAAGAAAAAAAAAGAAATCTATGAAATAATTTCATTTTTCTGTTCTTTTTTACATAATATTGGTGAATAAAACATGATTCACTAAGCTTTGTTTTTCACAGCTGCTCTTTGTAATAAGAATTTCTTTTAAAGAAGAAAAGGACATAAAGAATATAACAATTAACCTACCTGATAGTATCGCAACTTTGTGCTTTATAAGACTATGCTTGCAAAAATTTGCTTCGTGTTGTACCTCTTGTGAGACAGGGAGGTGCAGAAGGTTGTCAGGGGAAATTTTAAGTTCTACGGGGAGGAGGAAAAAAGCCCTCGTAGCTTCTATAGAGTGAAAATGGAATGTGGAGACTGCTATACTGGATTACGTTAATCATCTTACTCTAGCATCCCACAGCTGAGAGCCGTCGGTGCCAGATGCTTCAGAATCTTTCAGACAAGGAATCATCTGATAGTTATAGTTTTGCTTAAAGTCTGGAGAGTATGTTTTAATACCTCGTCCAAAATACTTGTCCTTGATGTTGTCAAAGTTTGTATAAGAATCTAGCCCTTTCAGAAAGTGGTTACATTTCGTATCTTAGGGTCTGTTTATGGGAGCGCACCCTTCTTGTCTGAATATGGTGTTTTGGTTTCTTTCAGTACCGTTATGATCATTCACTTTCACATAAACCTTCTTGTGATGGGAGATAAAGAACAGAACCTACTTACATAATTTTCCCCTATAATTCAGTGTTCCATGCACATTTTATAATGCGCTGCTTTTTGTCACCACTGTGAGATGAAAACTCTGAAACTAGAAAAGAAGAAAAAGAGCAAAACAAAAAATACTCAGGACGGGAAAATTGCTCATATTTTTAGTGTGTTGAACCCTTTAATGCACACAGACAAATGTTTAAGTATTCTTCTGGAACAGTGCTTAAATCAGTAAAAATGAATTATGAGAAAGGGAGTCTTGGCTTGGCAGCAGTCTTAAAATTATAGAAATGTGGTTTGAAAATTTTTTCCCCATTTGAGAAACTCATAACACAGTATATTTCTTGTTGATTGAAACACAATTGCAGTGATAATGTTTTGTTTTGGCCCTGCTTTCTATGTCAAAAATGCAAAAGAAATAGATTTTGCCGTGGAGAAGAGTTACTGCAGACACTGGTGTTTGATGTTTCTTTATAAAGAATGTTAGAACTGAGACTTCCCCTTTTTTTTTTCAGAATGAAAAGTCTAGGTGGGGAAACAAAATCAGTGCAAGTATTCTTTATACACTCTGAGGTTGCTTAACCTGCTTTACACAAATATACATGACAGAATAGGGAAGAGTTAAGAGATAATGAGACGTGTGTGGAAGATTTAACATACCAGAAGTGTTCCCAATATACTTGCAGATTATTTCTAGAGCAGTGAGATGTTTCAAGCACAGCTGTTTGAGGAGTTGCCACTGCCACATACAGTTAAATTACAGAGCTTACTACTCCTGTGGCTTGGGGAGGAAAGGAGGTTGGGAATTTAAATTTTTGTCAGGATGTCTTTGCAGTGAATAGAACAACAAAGAAATTAGGAGGTCTAAGGAAACAAAGGCAGCTAACAAGACAGAACTGAACAACTGAAAACTTAGATGCCTCTATTTTTTATCTCCTGTGTTTCCTGAAATCCGGTGAACTATTGTAAACTGCTTGCACTAGTTATGCAAACAGCTCGGTGAAACCCAAGCCATTTTAGTCTGGATCTGCAGATGTTCTTGTGATCAAAGATTCATAATTTTATTTTAACACGTTGGTGAATATTATGGTTAATTGGAAGATACATGCTCTAGTGGCATTGGCTGTGCCAGGGGTCTCTTCAAGCCAAGGTGAAACCTCCTAGGCAGATGTGAATGCTGCTTCTGGAAAGAGAAAACTTAGGTCCCAACAAGAATATCTGAAATGTGGAAAATTGGTTGCAGTTCTAGAAACCTGTAATTTGTTCTTTTCCATGTTGTTAGTACTGGTGCAAACTAAAATTCAGCCACTTTTTATTGCCTGTGTTATAGCTTAGGCTACATTTGATCAAAGATACCTTAGCTTTCATTCAACTATGGGTACTTCTAGGAAATAAGACCACATTTGTTGCCTGGACTTCACTGACCCATGCAATAATGAGTTATGCTCTTGTAACCATATGACAAATTGTGATCAAAAAAGCACACACCCTGACTTTGGTGTTCAAAATCCGTCTCTGTTCCAATAAGAAAGGACATTTTTTAAAAAGTGTTTACCTCATACTTATTTCTCGCAAGTTACCATTACATTAAATCATCTTTGGCTGTTGGGAACATTATATTTAAAAAATGGGAAGGTTTACAGTATGGTAAGTAACAGCTTCATTGGCATATGAAGAATATTTTAAATTAAGTGAATAGTGAACTCAATTTTTGCACACTCTGGAAAGGATATTTAAACTGTTTTGACATGTCCAGACACACATTTTAGAATCATAGTCTTTCCAGACATTACTCTATCCACCTGACATCGGAGAAGTAGGATTTGTCATTGGTTCTGACCTAATGTGTTTTCAGGCTGAATTCAGAAACTCCTAACTCTGTTAGTGTTGAATTGCTTATACTAAAAATGTAGTTTTTTCCACAGCCCAGTTTATGCCAGTAGACTTCACTCAGGGGAGAATGTGCAACCTGATACAAATAAGAGAGGTTGGGAATGGAGCCTTTAGGAGATCCTTCCATCACTGATTTCTAACTACCCTGTCACAAATATAATCTTATTGTTTCAGATATTTACAGTCTGTCACTGTAAGAAGCAATTTTCCTTGGTGCTTTAAGGCAATTCACTAGAGGTTGTTAGTCATTAAAGACTCCATTAAAGTCACATTTGTTTAAGGCAACTTTTAATTTCCAAGAAGTCAGTCTTACTAAGGAAAGATGTACACGTAACTCCTTACGTGTGTTACAGAGTCAAAGACTGGCTAAGGTTGGCAGGCATTTCTGCAGATTGTTTTGTCCCATTGCCTGTGCTTGCACAATGTCAGGAGCAGGCTGCTTGGGACATCCTTGAGACGGAATTTTATATTTCCAAGATTAAGATATTACAGCCTCTCAAGGAGAACTGTGCCAATGTTTGATCATCCTCATGGTAAAGAAGGTTGGAGGTTTTTTGTTCTTTGGGGTTGTTTTTTGTTTGTTTTTTTTTTTTCTTTTCCTTTTTTTTTTTTTTTAATTTTGTGCATTTCAATTTGCAGTCATTGCCTCTTGTCCTATCACTGGGCACCACTGCCTCCTTTCCTTCCTCACCTCAGGTGTTTATATGTATTTCTAAATCTGCACTGAACCATCACTTACCCAGACTTTTGGTTAGGCTCCCATGTCTCAGGATCCGGCACTCCACCCAGACCATCTCATGGCAGCAAAGGCTGCTGCTGACTTTCACGCATTTTCTTCTGACTCCTAACATGAAGCTTCACATTGCTTTATACTTATTTAAACTCATTTGGGTCTATTATACTAATTTCTTAAGTGAAGGTGGGTGTAAAAACAAAATTATATGATCAACAAAAACCATTTAGGTGCCTCTGAGATGGTTCATTTGAATTGCTTTTTTGAACAGATTCTTTGATGTAAATCCTAATGCTTGGCTGGAGTTTACCTCAGTTCTGCTGCTGAAGAAAACACTGTAAATGTACAAGCATATGTGGGAAATGGTATAGGATTTCCCTCATATAATTGTATCAGTGTGAAAATGATTTATGACCTATCTCCATTCAACATGTGGTTTTTGGCTTCTTCAGACACAGAACTTTACAAAGCCTGTCTCCTGCTATCGCACAGATTTCTTTATTTCTTCTTCTTGTCCCCTGAACGAAGAGACTTTAATGCTGCAAATGGTGAAATACATGTATCTGAGGAACAGAATTCCTTATCCTTTTCTCTCATTGGAACAAAGTTCTGCAGAGCCGTTCTTAGGTATTTCACCTTTTTGTGGCTTGAAAAATTCCCCTCCAGTTAATATTCCTAATCTTCATTTACTTTTTCAACCACTTCCTGCTAAGGAAAAGAAATGGTCTCTTCCCTCTCCAACAAAGAACATATTGGACATATTTTAATTTATTTATTTTAAACAGGAAATAAAAACAACTCTGGTCTATGGTCTGGCCATGGCTAACATGAACCATCTGCTGTGCTGCGGGTGGATTGAGACCAATGTGCTCTGCTCCAGGGCAGGGATGAACATACAGCCAACAACAACAGCAACAGCACAAAAATCAAAGAAATATCAGGTGATATGCTTCTGGAGATTCCTGTTTCTTCATGGTGCGAAGGAATGTTACCCTGCTTGTTACAGGACACCTGAACAGCTGGCCAGTGGACACTCTCCACCCTCTTTAATATGAGTTCATGCTGCACACTGTGCCCAGATGGGGTTTCAGTGCTGAGCATGGGGGCTTGGAAGAAGCGCTGTGAGGACATGGTGGGAGAGGAGGGCTGCCTTTTGTGACTGGCAAAATGATTGCAAATGTCTGGGGAAGCTGGTCACCATTGCTTTAGTTTGACTTCTGTTCATTCCCAGTCAGCACTGTGGCTGACAGTACACCTTCCTGTGAAATACTTCTGATTATGGTCAGCATCAGCAAATACAATGTCTGCAGCCCCTCGGTAGTCTTTCCAAATATGTGCTGGCCTAGACAGAGGACTTATTTGTCAAAAATGCAAAAACGGTCTGAATGTTAGTCTGAAAGACAAAAGACTTTGCAACCTGTTATTTCATTCAACTCAGCAAAAGTTGCTCACAGTAGGGGATTGAACTGTTGCCATACAGAAAGATGCACTTTCCACTTTTCTATAAAAATACATCCTTAGTAATGAGTCACACTCTTCCCTAGCTCCTGAAGCCATGATGGTAGAGATGGTTTCAGGTAGTCAATCACAAGATGCTAAATGAACCATCTCTGAGATGTGGAAAAAAGAAGGGCCTGGCAAAGGTGATCCACTGTGTTATTTTCAGAGATGTAGCTGTCATGTGGATTTGGCTTCCATAATGTTTTTTGGGTAGACAAGTGGTATCAATCCTTGCTGTATCAGCAGAGACATGGGAGTAGGGAAGGAAAGAAGAGGTAGCACTGATCCCAGGTTTTGGCTCAAGTGTTTGCTCTACTAAAGACATATCTCCATCGGCAGAGCTCCTCCAACCTAGAAAATCTTGACAGTGAGTAAAAGGAGACATGGGGGAAAACACCCAACAGTTACATTAGCTGCTGCTTAAGTATAGTTCAGATTTCACTCACACACAAACACACACACATACACACCCACAAGCAGACTGTAAAGGGTGAATCTTGAAGTCTAAGACTGGTACTGCCAGACAGGCTGTGGGGACAGTGATTACTAATGTAGCAGTGTGTCAGGGCAGCCAGGAAGGACCAAGCATCAGCAAAAATGAAAGAGACAGGCAGTGCACACAGGGACAGTGATTGATGGCAAGAAAGGGGATATGAGGCATTTATAAGCCTCCATGGAAACAGGGGTGCAGGTTTGTATGTGACTGATGATAGCTGGTGCAGTGTGTAGATTCATCTCAGACATGAGTGGCCAGGTCCTGAGTTTTTGCATCCCTGTACACCATGATACGCATTGATGTTCAGCCTCTACATGATATTTAACCTACAGATGTCAAAGCACTTGTTTAACCAAGGTGCCAAGGCTCAATGATTCCAGTTACCAAAAATGTGATGAAGGAAGGTGTGCTGGTTTGAACTAATTGGAGGATTTGAATTAGAAATTGTACTATAGGCTGAGAGGAAAGCACTGACAATGCTACTTTCCTCAGAGGTCTACTGAGAAAGAAAAAAAAAAAAAGTTATACGTTGTAAATATCTGCTTGTATATTGTGCATTGCTGTAAATATAAAGCTTCATTTATCAACTTCCAGCCGACTGAGTCCTAGCCT
>VWZI01006032.1:524-28539 GCA_013396835.1 Psilopogon haemacephalus
GAGCATGCATGGGTAATCTTGATTGACCTGGTCTGGTAGAAGTGATCATTAACTAGCCAGAAGGCACAGGCCGTACAAAACCTCCAGACGACAGAGTAATTTGTGCTAAAGAAGCTCTTCCCTATGGTGATCTTTCTGATCAGGAAAAGAATTATGCTTTGTTGGTTCCTGTCATCTTACTGGGTCAAGCGAAGATGGAAGTCAGCAGACTGGAGTCCTACCAGGAGAGTTACTGAAGCAAGAGATGGAGAAGGTGAATCCAGTCAATTTGCTGTGGTAAAAGCAGCCCAACTTGCTCTTGATGTGGCTGAACGGGAAAATTGGCCTATCCTTTACCTCTACACTGACTCATGGATGGTAGCCAATGCTCTATGGGGTTGGCTAAAGGACTGGAAAAAGAGTGTCTGGCAGAGGAAAGGAAAGCCTATTTGGTGTGCTGATCTATGGCAGGACACTGATGCACAACTGGAGAGAATTGCAGTTAAGGTGTGGCATATAGACGTACACGTGCCTAAAAGCAGAGCTACACAACCATCAGGCAGATCAAGCTGCTAAAATTTCTCAAGTTGACACAAACAGTGACAATAACCTTGATCTTGATTGGAAACACCAAGGTGAACTGTTCTTGGCTTGGTGGGCCCATGATTGATCTGGACATCAAGGCAGGGATGCAACATACCAATGGGCACGTGATAGGTCAATTGACTTATCTGTGGACGCTATTACCCAAGTCGTACATGACTGTGACATCTGTGCTGCTATTAAGCAGGCTAAGTGAATCAAGCCCTTATGGTATGGTGAGTGATGGTCAACATACAAGTATGGTGAAGCTTGGCAGATTGACTACAACACTTTACCTCATTCTCATTCTGGCAAGCAGTATGTGCTAACGATGGTAGAGGCAAGCACCAGATGGCTGGAAACCTGTCGAGTTCCACATTGCTACTGCATGTAACACCGTTGTTGTTTCAGAGACACAAATCATTTGGAGACATGGAACTCCAGAGAGAATTGAATCAGATAATGGCACTCATTTCAAGAACAATCTTATAAAAAACTGGGCCAAAGAGCATGGTATTGAATGGGTCTACCACATATCCTACTACGCACCATCTTCAGGAAAGATTGAACGCTGCAACAGTTTGCTGAAAACTATCCTTAAAGCCATGGGGATTGGAACTTTGAAAATCTGGGACAAGCATTTAGCACAAGCAACCTCGTTGGTAAATAGTAGGGGTTTTGTAAACAGAGCAGGACCTGCACGATCAGATTTGGTACAAACAGTGGATGGTAATAGAGGTCCTGTTGTGTGTGAAAAGAATCTGTTAGGGAAAACTATTTGTGTATTTCTCCTTCGGGGAAAGGGAAACCTGTCCGAGGGGTGGTTTCTGCCGAAGGTCCTGGTCACACATACTGGGTAATGCAGGAGAATGGTGAAATCCAGTGTATTCCACAGAGAAATCTAACCTTAGCTGAGAGAGTTGAAATTCATAGTGTATAATACAAGGTGTTAGGAGTTTTCTGTTCAAGGTATTACCTGGTGTCCATTAAGAGCATATACAAGAGCATCTACAGTACGTGAGCACAACCCAATGTCACCTGACAGTCCCCATTTTCATCTCGTCTTTGAGGAGACAAACTGTTTTCTCCTTTCTGAGCATTTGAATCACCTACGTCCGAAATAGCCATAATGAAGCATGATCTGAATTTGTGATATTCATTATTGTAAATATTGTTTTAGATTAGACAGTTCTCAGCAAAACTCTGAGTGAAGTAGACAGGGGTGGATTTTGCTGGTTTAAGGCTAACTGGACTATTTTAATGAGAAATAGGCTGTGAAAAGAAAACAATTGTGATGTCTACTTCACTCATAGGTTTGCTGAGATGTATAAAAACAAGGTAAGAAACATAGGTAAGACAGTCCGAGTCTGTTTGTCAAAGTGTGTCGGTGTCACTGTCTCTTCCTGGCTTCTAGCTGGATTTGTGTAATCTGACTAATCATTCTGCTTCCAAACCCCTGGCCGTCTCTTCCAGGTCACCTTGCACATAAGTCAGATGCTGGGATAAGAAAGGGGCATGGAAAGAAGGTGGAAGAATGGTTGGTAGCCCTTCCTGGGCACTCTGATTTCTGAGAGGGGTATTGTGTTTCTGTATTACTTTTGACTTGTGTATTTCTGTATATAGCTGTAAATATTAGTAATATATGTTAAATGCCTGCTTGTATATTGTGCTAGGTGTGAATATAAAGCTTCATTCCTTAACTTCCAGCCAGCTGAGTCTAGTCTAGGTGAATTCATTGTGGGGGCAGGTGGGTAACTCCCAAACTTTCACAGCTTCTTTATTCTTGCTGTGGATGCTGAATGAGAGTCTTAACCAGTGGACACCTCTGATACTTGATTCCACTCTGTGTGCCCTTGCAGAATGCAGTATTGTGTTAGTGTGTCTTGTGAGGATATCTGGAAACGGTTATGGACATCAAGTGTTAATTGCTTGATTGATGGAAGGAAGAGAGAGAACGTTGTTATTCATTCTTACACTAATGGCAAAAATACAGAAACTTTGTCAAAAGTAATGATACTCATTCAGCTAGATCTTACTCTTGCACACAAACCATTCTGCAGTTGTTCTGTACTGCAGAGCTGACAAAACTTTTTAAAACTTCATGCTCTTAGTGGCAGATGTGAAGGCAGTGAAGATCTTGGATTATTGATTGATCTGTAAAATCAGTAAATTTGGAAAAGCTTACAAGTTTCTAGGTTACTGGACTGCCAGGAAAGCTTGGATGACATGGGAACTATGTAATGTATTTTGGTGACTCAACAAGGAGACAGTGTTGTAGGTGAACTAATTGAACAGATTCTTTCACCTGGACATTGCAGTCAGAAGACCTCACTGTGAATGATTGCTTGTAGTTATTTTCCTTCTTTTTGAAAGAACAGTTGGAGTGAGGGAGTTGATAGTGTTACATCCAGTTCTTTTCTTCCGATCAGGAACCAGCAAAGGTCATGTAGTACTTACAAGGATATTTTTAGTCCCTCTATTATTCTGCAGCAGTTAGGTGTGTGGTGTATGGTGTGTGATTCTCTTGAAGCAAATCTCTAGCTGGAGGGAAACTTTGGGTATAACTGTTATTGAGGAAGCAAAATGTATTTGACCAAGTGCAGTTTGGGGTTTATTAAACAGAGAGGTTTATTTACTGGTTGGATAATCACAGAATCACTAAATGTTAGAGGTTAGAAGGGACCTCCAGAGATCAAGTCCAACCCCCCTGCAAAAAACAGGATCACTTAGGGTAATCTGCACAGGAATACATCTAGGAGGGTTTTGAAAGTCTCCAGAGAAGGAGACTCCACAGCCTCTCTGGGCAGTCTGTTCCAGTGCTCCCATCACCCTCACTGTAAAGAAGTTTCTCCTCATGTTGTGGTGAAACTTTGTGCTCCAGTTTGTATCCATTGTTCCTTGTCTTATTACTGTGCACCACCAATAAGAGATTGCCCCCATCCACTTGACACCCACCCCTCAGATATTTATAGACATTGATCAGATCCCTTCTCAGTCTACTCAAGACTAAACAACCCCAGGCCTCTCAGTCTTTCTTCATAGGGGAGATGCTCAAGTCCTTGACATCTGCACTTACCTCATCTTCTACTAAAAAAATACAAGTTCTGTTTCCTACATTTCTCTATTTGTACTTCAGCATTCTCTGTTGTTAAATAAATGCATTTGTATATTAAACTGTGCATTGCTTGGTATGTGATTGCTCTTATCCTGACTGATGAGCATATAACTGTGTGCCAGGTGTTCTTTTACAAAGGAGAGCTGCACATCATCCCGCTGTCAGAGACAGAGGAACAGGAATGTGACCTCTCTGCTGCCAGCCTGACAGTCTCGCAGGCATTAACGTTGTTATCCACCCAGTCTGAGGAGTGTCTGGCTACAGAACCCATCAGAGCAGCGGTCTACAGACGCATCAGTGGGTATGTGGGCATTTCATTATTGGAGTCCAGCCTGTCTAGGATGCTTTCCTGTAATCAATGATTTTCCTGTTAGATGTGACAAAATTGCTTGCTTTTCAGAAACTGCCAGCTAGTAGCCTTTCTGTGGCATTCTTCTAAAGGAAGAGGTTCGTGTCCTCTAGGCAGTGGTGTTACCTGAGCACTCTGAAAGTAGTTCACTTCTATGATGCCGCACCAGACCATGTCAAGAGTCATCCTTCTACTGAAAAATTCCAAAGTTCTTTGAGGCTTTGGAAGCTCTTTGTGTGGGGAGAAAGGGGACTGCAGACTGAAATGTAGAACCAGCACTGTTGTAGTACAGAACTGATTTGGTCAGCATTGTACATTACTTTTTGCAAGGATCTGGCAGCTTAGAATCATACAATCAGCCAGGTTGGAAGAGACCTCCAAGATCATCCAGTCCAACCTATCACCCAACCCTATCCAATCAACTAGACCATGGTACTAAGTGCCCCATCCAGTCTTTTCTTGAACACCTTCAGGGATGGCAACTCCACCACCTCCCTGGGCAGCCCATTCCAATGCCAATCAGTCTCTCTGTGAAGAACTTCTTCTTTGTATCCAGCCTATACCTCCCCTGGCACAACTTGAGACTCTGTCCCCTTGTTCTGTTGCTGATTGCCTGGGAGAAGAGACCAATCCTCACCTGGCTACAGCCTCCCTTCAGGTATTTGTAGACAGCAATGAGGTCACCCCTGAGCCTCCTCTTCTCCAGGCTAAACACCCCCAGCTCCCTCAGCCTCTCTCCTCATAGGGCTGTGCTCCAGCCCCCTCACTGCCTTTGTCGCCCTTCTCTGGACTTGTTCCAGTACCTCAACATCTCTCTTGAATCGAGGGACCCAGAGCTGGACACGGCACTCAAGGTGTGGCCTGACAAGTACCAAGTACAGGGTCAGAATAACCTCCCTTGTCCTGCTGGCCACACTGTTCCTGATACAGGCCAGGATGCCATTGGCTCTCCTGGCCACCCGGGCACACTGCTGGCTCATGTTCAGCTTACTCATTACCAGCACCCTCAGGTCCCTTTCTGCCTCAGGTCTCTCCAGCCACTCTGTCCCCAGCCTGTAGCACTGCCTGGGGTTGGGGACAGCTTCAGCCTCATGACTTGTACATAGGATGTGGTGAAGGATACTGTAGAGCTGGACATGTTGATCAGTTCACAAGTGATCCAGTTTACCAAAGTAGAGATTAAATTTTTATTAGCAATATGTTTTTTTTATACATATGTATATATACACACACAAAAATACAGGGAAACCCAGACATTTCAGGTGTTAGATTAGCTGAGATTTGAGTTTAGTTTAAAATAATCTTAAGGCACTTGGCCTCCTAAACAGCTTAATATTCAATTAAAATTTGGAAGAACAATGAGAAAGGAGCAGTTGGGGCTTGCAATGCACTTAACACACTATGTTAACGTGATACAGGTATCCTGAGAAGATCCGGGCCTCATTTCACCGAGCCCACTGCTACCTTCCAGCAGGCATTGTGGCAGTGCTGAGGCAGTGCCCATCCCTGGTGGCTGCAGCAGTCCAGGCCTTTTATCTACGAGATGCAGTTGATCTGCGAGCATGCCGTTGTTTCCGAACCTTCCCCCCGGAGCAGCGTGTGATGACCACAGTAAGTCAACCTTCTGATGGCAGTTTTAACTGGTGAAGGTTCTGTGATCAAGTGGTGTCACAGAATCCCAGCATGGTGAGATTAGGAAGGGACCTCTGGCGATCATCCAGTCAACCCCTCCTGCTAAAACAGGATTACCCAGAGCAGATTGTCCAGGGTCACAGTGTCCAGGTGGGTTTGGAATCTCCAGAGAAAGAGACTCCACAACCTTTCTGGACAGCCTGCTTCAGGGCTTTATCACCCTCACAGCAGGGAAGCTTTTCCTCCTGTTCAGATGGAACCATACAGGTTCTAATTTGTGCCCATTGCCCCTTGTCCTGTTACTAGGCACCACTGGCCCCATGCTCTTGCCCCACACTCTTCAGCTATTAATCAGCATTGATCGGGTCCCCTCTCAAGTCTACTCAGCCTTTCCTCCTCACAGAGATGTTTTCAGTCCCTTCAGTGTCTTTATAGCCTCTGCTGGACTCTTTCCAGCAGTTCCCTATATATAAATATGTGGATTTAGTTTTTAAAATGTTATGTTTTCTGATTTATTTTTTTCTTTTGACACTAGACACAGATTAACAGTTCTTTAGGTTAATAGCTTTTCTGCCTTCAGATTGACATGGCTAGAGTTTAAAATGGTTGACAGTGGGATAAGCATTTCTGAAATCAGGAGTTACTGCTAATAGGTCCTTACACAACTTCGTGAAAGTGATCTTTAGAAGTATTTTATGAGCATCGCCTAAGCTGTGTTGTACCTGATACATCTTTATATCACAGTTATAACCCTAGACTCCTCAAAATAAGATTTGGAGTCGCATTTTGGATTTCTAGATTGTTCTTGAGATCTCAACTTCGGTTTTATTAATTGAAAAGTGCTCTAATATTTTTCAAAATAACCTTGTTGATGTGAATGCTGAGGGTTTTCTCTTAACATCTTTAGACTGCAGTAAATTCATGTTTATTTAGAGAGGTCAATTTGGAATATGCTTTGTAAGATCGGTAAAGCAAAGTACCTTAGACAGATGTATCTAAGAAACATTCTGAATAGCATCTCGGGTACTGTCTGCTATATGGGTGCTTCAAAGCAAAATGTAAGTGGGACTGGTGCGAAATTGGTGCCTGTATACAAGACAGTCACACTGCAGTGAGTTTTCTTTTGCCCTGGCTTTTTCAGGTGACTTTTACCAAGTGTTTGTATGCACAACTGATGCAGCAGAAGTTTGTTCCAGATAGACGCAGTGGATACACACTGCCTCCCCCATCTCACCCTCAATACAAAGCCTATGAGCTGGGCATGAAACTGGTAATTATTTTTAATGCATTTTGTACTTAATCTTTAGTTTGCATGTCAATGTCTGTCTGAGTAACGACTCTGCTTCTAAGTTGTCTGTTTACGCAGAAAAATGTGAGCAAATCTGTTTATTTGGAAGTGCAGAGCCATAGGAGTTTTCCTCTAGAGAACAGAGCAGTCTTGTACTTCCACAGGTTATAAATACAGGTAAAGCCTTCATGTTTGTGTGAGGAGCAACTGGTGCACTATAGAGCTGTCTTCTAGATTGCTTCGCCTATGTAGAGAAGCTTTGCAAAGTCAAAGTGCTCCATTGCTGGAGAAGGACAGATTGCAACTTCCAAAGCAAGATACTGGTACCTGGCATGTAACTGGGCTTGGCACCCAATGGTAGTCTATTCTATACAGAGTGTTTAAAGGTGCACTGAAATTTGTCACAGCATGAATGTTTCTTCTTGTATCTCTTATACAGGCTCATGGCTTTGAAATTTTGTGCTCCAAATGCAGTAAAGTATCTCCAGATTCCAAGATAAATGTGCCTCATGGTCCCCTATGGGAGAGATTCCTCAACAGCCTGAAGGAAAAAAATTATTTCAAGGTGAAGTTGTGTGTGTGTTGTAAACATTTCAGGGAAAACATGTTTAAGCTCCTGAACTTATGTGAATAGCCACAATAGGGCAAGAAATCTAATGCTTCTGTCTATGAAAAGAAATTACTGTTTTAAAGGAGGTAAATGGAGTTTGTTCCCCTTTGAAATGAATTGATTTATTTTAGACATTAAAAAGGAAAAAGTTCAGGATTTGGGGATGAATCATTTAAAGAAAAGGGAAATGCAGTTAAAGAAGGAAACCCCAGTATGGTTGTGGGTCAATATGACTGTTTTCACTGTTACCTTTAATTTGCATGCCTCTAGAATTAAACATTCTTAAGTATCTATATGTAACACCCTGGACCCACTTGGGCCCATGTAAGTGTATTTTTCATTTGTGTGGGGTTTGGTTTGGGGGTTTTGTGTGTGTGTGTTGTGGGGTTGGTTTTTTTTAATGCTTTTGTCTTCCTATTTGAGGTTTACAAAGTGCACATAGTTGACTATTTGAAGGTTATCAAACTGGACAACTCTGTTGTAATGCTTAAGTTTGTGGATTTTAGACATAAGAGAAGTGCCACTTCTGTGGATAATTTCCAAATATCAAGAGTTTCATTCACAATTTCTGTAGAGTTGTAACCAGGATGTGTTAAATCCCCACCGTGTGGGAACCATAGCATTGTCTGTGCTTGTTTGTAGTGTACACCTTAAGACTTCAATTCCTATTTGACTAGGAAAATCCCTTAGGCCCACCTCCTGTATTCTGTTCCAAGCATACATGGCACAGCATTACTTGATTGGATTATTATTGTACTACATGTTTGGATTTTCTCAGTAATAAATTTCTGTGTGGCAAAGAGGCTGATAGGAAGCCAGACTGTGAGAAGGAATGGGAGGAAGATCTGTTTAGATTCCTACTTTGTGCTTTGCATTCAATAGGGACAGTTGGAAGGATCTGCTAAGTACCTGGAACTGTTGCATATGGCAGAAGATTACTTCCAGCAGTCTGTTAGCAAGCCAGAAAAGTAAGAGTTACTTGAAATTCATACACTACCTACAAGCACTTTAACTTACCTGTTTTAACATTTGTTAACCAACGACAGAACTCTTTTCTCCATTGTACACTTGATATTGGTGCTGTGGCTAGAGCACAGAGTTAGTAATTTCTCTAGAATACTCTCCCTTTGTAAATGTTATTGCTTGGCTAACTATTTAACTTGCTTCTATAAAATACTAAGCTATTCCATGTGGGTTAAGAGGTCACTGAAAGGCATCATTTGGTTGGCTGGCTAAAGAAAGTGTTTAAAAAGTTTCATTGAATAGCGGTCCCAGTGAATAGTAAATATGGAGTCATCTGTCTCCTTTGCTCAAGACAGGCAGCTGGCAGCAGAGTTGTCTTCAAGAACAAATAAAAAAAATTTAAATCAACACAAAAATATCTTGGGGTTTGCCAGCTCATATCTTGACTGTAAGTTGCTCACATTTCCAGTCTGGCAATCCTAATGTTTGCCAAGGCAAAGTAAATGTAAAGGAAAAAAAAAAAAAAGAGATAAATGGACTTTGGAGCCATCAAAAAGGAATTGTAGTTATTAATTGTGGCTTACTTTGGCTAGTACTCTCTGTGTAGTATTCTGGTGCTTCCTCTAAATTCACATACCTTTTTGACCTATTTGTACAGAAAGAGTAATGAGGAATTTGAAAGAAAACCTTCATAAGGAGAGTGTGATGCCATTGACACAGTAATGGTAATAAAAATCCATTTCAGAAGACTGATTTCTTTTTTCCTTCTAGGTCTGCTAAAGTGAACCCAGGTGATGAAATCTTGACATTACTACGGACAACAACCATTGATTTGAAAGAACTTGAGAAAGATGCAGCCTCTCTTCCTCCAGAGGATGGTGAGCAGGATGGAAGGATGGATTATTACTTTCAGAAATTATTATTTGGCAGGGCAGTGAGTTAACATTCCCAGCTCTGTACCAGTTCATGTCTGCTTGTTTCTCTCCTGTGACTACCAAGAATGTTATTCATAGGGTGTCACTTAAGATAGAGGCAACCAGTTAATTTGTGTAAGCCATTGAGCTTGCGGCTGTTAATTGGCACCATTCAGTCTCTGTTTTGATACCACTAGACCAGTAACAGTTTGCACACATGCTACAGACCACTTACTTTATGTCAAAAGTCTACCAGACAAAAAGTATTTAAACTTTTCAAAATACTAAACCAGTTCTAGTACTGATAATACAGAGTTAATTAATCACTCTCTGGTCTACACTAATGGCAAATATAAGAGCAGCATAAACTTTATATAATTGGTTTCTTCCACTCTGTTGTTGGCTGTTGCCAGTGTGTTGTACAGGTCACACCTGTATCTCTGAATGATGCAGTAGCACACAAATCCAACATTCAGTGTTACTAATTATAGTCAAAGGTTGGGTTAGTTACCCCTTTGTAGTGTAAGCTTTTTTTCCTGTGTTTAGTAGCAGAAGGATTATCTGTGACTAGAACAGAACCTGGTATTTTGAAGCTGCCTGTAAAGCAGAGTTTTAAAGGAGTAAACTGAATTCGGAACTCTTTTCAGCTTCTCACTCCCTGTGTTATTCAGTAGCAGGATGAAAACTTCATAGTACAGTAATAAGCTACAAAAGGCTAGCAGCACTGTGAAACCTCTGCACTTGGCCTTGCGAGCTGGCAGTCTTGTGCAGAATACCAAGCATGTTCTATGTTCTTTCAGATGATACTTGGCTGGACATTACACCAGATGACCTAGATCAGCTGCTGAAGGAGGCAAGAAATGAATCTCTTCCTTCCTCAAATGAGCAAGAGCAGAAATATGACTTGGAAGCAGTTGCTGAAAGCATGAAAGCTTTTGTATCCAAAGTCTCCACACATGAAGGAGCAGAAATGCCATGGTAGTAGTGCTTTTAAGTTTGGTGTACAATGATTTTTCATCTTGCTGTAGCCCTTTGGTTGATTCTCTAATGCAGAGAATTGAAGTTCGGAAGTGTTCTGTTTAGCAGAGGCTTGAAATAAACCTATGTTAATAGTGACTGTGTAGTAGTGACTGAGCAGGGACCATTGACACTGGTGCAGGTAAAAAGGCTGGGAGTTTTGTTATTTTCCAGCACTCTTACATAGTTTGTCTTTGTGGGTTTCAACACTGTTTTAATCCTTTTAAAGTTGAAGGGTTCTTGTTCCATCTCAAGTTCATCTATGCTGAAATGTTTCTGTCATGAAGGACTAACTATGCAGACTGCCAAGATTTGTCTGAAGAGGCTGTGCGTAAATAAAACTGAAACTGAGGTTAAGGGAACCTGTCTCCAAGAGATAAGGCTGTTGATCTTTGTGGTACAGCTGTATTTAGATTTCCTGTAGATTAATGTTTTTTTACGCTACTGAAGTACTTCCTGTACACCTAGAGGCAGAAGAAAAGAATCACTGTGAGGCACTCTCATTGCTCCTAGGAGCTGAAGAAAAGAGCTAGCTGGAGATAGTTAACTATTTACACAACAGCGGAATGCCACTAGATTAATTGTGAGAGTTAAGAAAGTGTGGAAATTATGTGTGGACAGGCCTTTAATTTTTAAAAAGTCTCAAAACTAACAAATAGTGAGGTAGTAGCATGTTGTCCAGGTTCTTTTTCATAGCTTTAGTATTGAGAAAATAATGCTGTGTGAGTTGTCATGTCTACTCAAGTTATGCTCTTAATTGTTTGATCCTTTTTAATTAGTTTTAGTCTCAATGTCAGACTTGCATTGTATGTATTTTCTGTTATTAAAAAAACAACAAAAAGGTAAAACCACTGAGCCTTAAGAGAGAGCAGAACAAAGCCTTTATTGTTCTTCGTTGTTCTGACTTTCCTTTTTCACTCTTCCACTTGATGTTTCATTCTTAATATTTACAGGCCTCAGAATTCTGAGCACCTGCAAGACCACATGTCTCAACTTTAAGCTTGAGAGAAATCATTATGTGCCTGTTTCAGGTTTATGTAAACATAAAACTTTACTTGTTTAACAATACTTTTGTATTTCAGGTCCTCTGATGAATCCCATGTTACCTTTGATGTAGATTCCTTCACAAAAGCCTTAGACAGAATTTTAGGTGAGATGGCTTATTAATTTCTTTTGTCAGAACATCTCATGGTTGTTTGGCTTTCCTGGGTTTTCTGCTTACTCCAAGGGTTCTGTGCTGATTTATTTGCTCTCTGAACTGACACAAAATGATACACAGGGGCAGACTCAGAAGAGCTGGATTCTGATGATCTGAATGAAGAGCAGGAGTTTGACTTCTCTGATGAGGATGATGAAGACTTAGATGCTGAAAATCAAGGGGAGGACCAGAAGGTATCACCTCACGAGCTTATAGGCAGTCTCAAGTCATATATGAATGAGATGGACCATGAACTGGCACATACAAATGTTGGTAAAAGTTTCACCACCCAAAAACAAGGGGTAAGTACTCCTTGACTTGCAGTTTGTTGCATAATAGAGGTAGGACAGAGGAAAGATGCCAGAAATGGTCATTCTGAGTAATGAGATAAAAAATTTCTGTTTTCTGATCAGATACTAACTAATTATCTTAAAAACTCAAATACCATGTGAAGACAAAACATGCTGCAGTAGCACCATGATAGATATTTTTAAGCAAAAACATACCTAAGCTTTGACTTGCAGTTAGTTTCCAAGATTTAATAAAGCAGTTTCAGTAGGAAGGCATGCAGCTGCAGCTTGAGTCCTGTACTAGATTAGGGTCCTGTACTAGAGCCAGGGCTTGGTAACCCTCTCTGTCCTTCTCTTGGACCTTAATCTGTAAAATGGAAAGTGATGATTTTTAACTGGCATCAGCATTTAGTAACTAAATTCCTGTCTTTCGAGACATTGTGGAACATACTGAACTTCATTGGCTGCAGAAATGTTTCCTTGATTCTTCTATGGTTTATGTTTTAGGTGGGTTGGTTGGTTTGTTTGTTTAACCCTATTTATACATTTTGATAAAACTTTATACTTACCACAGGCAAGTTCTGTTAAAGCAACTACATCTCAACGTGCTGGTCCTGATTCCGGAGCCGAAGATCCTGAGTTGTCTCCAGTTGATGTGGATATGAACCTAGTAGCTAACCTGCTCAAATCCTACAGCGCTCAGTCTGGTCTGGCAGGACCCACCTCTAACATTTTACAGAGCATGGGAGTGTATTTACCTGAAAATGCAGATCATGTTGGTTCTAATAAGGCAGCAAAAGAATAACAGACTGTCCTAGCTGAGAAGATACTGGCTGCTTGAGAAAGGAAGCACAGAAAGAGTGGCTGTATTTGGAAGAAGAGACAAAAGAATTGGTTTAAAAGCATTTATATATATTAGTTCTCTGTTACTTTAAAGATGCTGAGTGAACTGACCTGCAAAAGCCATGTGTTTAAAGAGTCTTTTAGCTATGGCTTGGTGATTTCAGTATCTAGAAGGTAGTTCATGATCTGAAAATGCTCCTGCCTTCAGGGGGAGCTGGAGGAACAGTGTTGTCCTGTGGATTTGGGAATGCCAGTTAAATGTTTTGCAGACACTTAATCACTTTTCCAAAAGTACTGTGCTTCATTGTAAAAACTTCTGATAATTCCTGTAAGAATCTGCTCTTTATTAAGCAGGAGAAATTGAAGAGAAATTGGACTGAATATGTAAATATTGGCTCTTAAATATTTTTAAAATTTGTTTAAATAAAAAGCAGAAATACAGCCTGCTTCCTGGAGGTGTTTTCTTGTATTTGAAGGTATGCATAACTTCCTCAGTTCAGTATTGAAAGTTCTTGGAGTCAAAGCATTTTTGTCATTGGGTATGTTTTTCATTCCATTATTGCTGAATGTTGGTATTGTGCCAGCAGTAGCTGTATATGAGCCCAGGCTGAACAGTTTTGGGTTGTTTTTGTCAGTGCAAATGTAGCTAGAAGGCACTGAGTACATTGCTGTAACAGGGAATGAAAAATGTGAAAGGCTTGGTTTTAACAAGATAAACTTGAAATAAAGTATGTAGAAGTTCTTGATTTACAAACAGCAAGAACTCAGGCCTGCTGGATCTGAATTGATTTCAACAAGTTTTTACTTTTTCTTGCACAGAACAGTCAAGTGTCTTAACTGATAGAAGGTCAGTGATTGGGTTTTTAGTTTGCCTTTGTGTGTTTTTTTTTAACATACTCAGAAAAGTAGTATTCAAGGATACAAAAGCCTGATAGATCCCAAAGGCATTTCCAATTAATTGTAAAAGACTTATTATCATCATTATCATAATTATTGTCATTATTACTGGTTTTGTTATTATTAGTCTGAAGGTTTGGAATCCGCTTAGTCCATGTCTTTAATTCTTTTACATGTTAAGTGTTGCTGTTGTTTTAACTGACAAAGCAGGAGGTACCAGAAGTTGTTTCCATGCAGGACTTGCGCACTTGCTGAACGATGAGTTCCAGTACCTGACTGCTGTGGGAATGCAGTGGAAGAGGGAATAATAACTAGCAGTGTATAAAGTGTTTGACCTTCATTCCCACAGCTGAGAAAAATAACAAGCAGTGTATAAAGGATTCAGCCTTCCTTACCACAGCTTCAGGATGCCTCTCACAGGGGAGGAAAGATAGTGTGACATCTGGCACATGGACATGATGTATGTTAACGACTGGGCTGTAGATGCCTGGATTATGTTAGTAGAATAATACTTGTAGGCATGTGACCTGTGCAAAAGACTATATAAACAGAGGTATAACAAGTAATAAATGTCTGGCTGGATTCATGTTGAATCATGTGGAGTCCATATTGATTCTTATCACAGACTGCCATGCCAATCAAGTCTGACCAAATGACAAATACCTGGTAAAATAATCCAGTACAATGTCATAATTACTGGAGATTCTTCATGGGAATGCATGGGATGAATGTGGTTGCTAGAGGGTGTGATGGCCATGCTACCTCCACCTTTGTCCTTCATTGATGCTGTGTAAGTTTCTTTGTCAAACAGTTGTGCTGGTTTGAGGCTAATTGGAATATTTTGATTTAAAAAATCAGATTATAGGCTGTTAAAAGAAAACAAGAGTGATGTCTAATTCACTCATAAGTTTGCTGAGATATATAAAACCATGGGCACTGTAGTAGGTTAGAACTGGGCTGAGCTGCGGTTAATTCTCCTCAAAATACCTTTCTAATGCTGTGTTTTGTGGTGTTGTAGCTGAGCATTGATAAAGCACTGGTGGTGTGGCTACTGCTAAACTGAGCAGCCAGGCTGGGTTTTTTTTTTTTCAACATCTCCCCACCCCAAGATGCTGAGAGAACACAGCCAAACCAGGTGATCTAGACTGGCCAAATGGATATTCCATGTCATATGACATCAGCTCAGATACAAGAATGAGGTGAAAGAAGGAAGTTTGGGGACGATTCATCCATGGCATCTGTTCTCCAGAAGTAAACACCAAGCATAGAGAGCCCTGCTTCCCAAGACCAAAACATCGTCCAACATGAGAAGTAGAGATTAACATCTCTCTCTGCTTCTGCTTCCACAGGGTCTATTGATTTTGCTTCTTTTCATTATTAAATTGCTTCTGTCTTATAACTGACCTTTGTTAAATTTTCCCCTCTTCCCTGTCCATTTAAGAGGGGGAGTGATAGAGTGGCTCTCGTGGGCGTTCGGCCCCCAGCTGGGGCAAAACCACCACAGACACAAACATATAAGGCAGTGGAAGTCTGTGTCTCTCTCCCCTGGCTTCTGCCTTATCAATCATTTCTAGCTGGATCTGTGTAACCCAACTAATCATTCTGCTTCCAACTCCTATGGCTGATCCTTCCAGCTCACCTTGCACATAAGACAGATTCTGAGATAAGAGAGGGGGTGTGGAAAGAAGGTGGATGAGTGATTGGGAGCCCCTCCTGGGCACTCTTGATTTCTGTGAGGAGTATTGTCTGTCTGTATTACTTACAGCTATGTACAGAAATATACAAGTTTAAAGTATTTGTAATATATTGTAAATATGCTAGCTGTGAATATAAAGTTTCATTCCTTAACTTCCAGCTGGGTGAATTCAAAAGTGGGGATGGAGGGCAGGTAACTCCCAAAATATCACAACAGTTTAGGAACAGTACTTGCAAGTCATGCAGAGATTGATGTGTGACAAGAATTAGGAGGTATAAAAATGCTACTGAAGCTGAAGTTCTGTGGACTGCAGAGAGATTAATTGGAATGAGACTGAGTTAGAGAAATCTACCCTGGAAAAACTGGGGTAATAGGAGTTACTAAATTTAGCAGACAAGAATTACCAGCAGTTAGTGGTGGAAATCAGCTGTACCTGAACCTTAAAATAGGCTTATGTTTTAACGTAATTCTCTACTGGTAAGTAGTTAGATCAAGTTTAGACACTGTAAGAAATAATTCCATGTAGAGAACATGATCACATTTAAACTTTTGTGGCCTGTTACTGTACAAAAGTTCAAACGAGATGAAAGGATTCTGTTAAGGTAGCTTCCTAAGCTAATGGTAAGAACAAAGCTGCTCTTTTGGAAGCTCTTCAGCTGATCTGGCTCTTTGGATAATCTTACTTCTCCCTCAATCAGACCATTACTGCTGTGGGGCTGGATTTAGTCCAACTATTTACATTTGTTTAGCAGTTTCACAGTGGAGGCCTTCAAGACTCTGGAACTGGTTGCAAGAGAATGCTTGCCATCGAAGAATAAGCATTTCCCTGCTGCCTCTTCCACTGCTTTGAAGTAGCATATGAGGCCTTTCTGCTTTTAATTTTGGAAGAGAGAATTCCTAGTGAAGGAAGCCTGATGGAATCAATTAGGGAAGACAAGTGATGCATGGTTGCCTTTCAATGGGTTGCTATCAAAGTTTCCATCGTATTCTGAATGAGTTTGACTAGATCTGCATTCCAACACAATTTATTCACTTTGCTCACTTGAGCATCTGCCTTCTGTGCAGCCTTGTTCCTCCTAGAACTTCTGACCCTTCCTGGAAATATGGTTGTTTGTGGCTTCACCTCTGAGGTCCCTGTTCTGAATGGTTGTTGTTGACTGGGACATTTCAAGCAAGAAAACAAATCAGGGATCTTCCATCTTCCATGTAGGAGCTCAGAACCACTCCCAGGAGACATCTTGTCAAAACTGTTCTGAACACTTGGGCAGTGTGGCTGTTGACACTCTTTCCAGCAGCCAGCTTTATGGAATAGTGAGGAGCCCAAGAAGGAGGGGCATGCTTTTCTATGTGTTAATGGAGGGTGTGCAGCTCACTTCAGCTAGCAATGTTTCTAGTGTGACTCAGTATGTCTTGGAAGGAGTGAGGTTTAAGCTACAGGTAGCTGTGTTCAGCTGCAGTTTGGTGTCAATTATACTAGCTGATTATTTGAAATAGGCCAGCAGGTGAAGGGAAGGAATTCTGCCCCTCTGCTCTGCCCTGCCAAGACCCCACCTGCAGTGCTGGGGTCAGGTCTGGAGTTCTCAGCATAGTAGAAACAGGGACCTGTTGGAGCAGGACCAGAGGAAGCCACAGGAATGCTGCAAGGATGTAAAGGGTTAAGCTTACCTGGAACTGGATCCCAGCTCCGCCCTGGGGGTGGTCTGAGCTGCCCCCAGGTGTTGTGCTTAGCCCCCTCCCACTTCCTGCAGAGACTACTATAAAAGGGGATGGAATTCCTCTCTCTCTCTCTCTCTCTTTGCCCTCGCCTGCTCAGCACCTTGCTGCCTGCTGCTATCTCACCATGTGCTCTCCAGCAAACATGTGGAGAGAGCAACCATTTTTTGGAACTCTATAACTCATTGCATTTCACCATCAATATTGCATCCCTCTGCATCCACCACCAATCTTCAACTTCACCACTTGGATTCAACTTCCATCTACAGGTTGTATTTTTGTATTTTGTATTTTGTTCCCTTTCCCCTTATCCTCTGTAATTTCCCTCATTCCTGTACCCTGTATTTTGGTTCCCTTTTTTCCCATCCTCTGTAACTTCCCCTACCTTCTATTTGTTGTTAAAGTTTACCTTTTTTACTTCCAAATCAAATTAAGTGTTTATTGAGCTTTTGAGCTCGAGGGGGGCAGCTTAAACTAATACAGAAGGCTGGAAGACCCCTACTGTGAGGCCGGGCGGAGGGAGCTGGGGTTGTTCTGACTGGAGAAGGCTCCAGGAAGACCTTCTGGTAGCTTTTCAGTAATTGAAGGGTCCAATCAGAAAGCTGGAGTCAAGCTTATCAATAGGGCCTGTTGTGACTAAAAGAGGGGAAATTGAGAGTAGATAAAAGGAAGATATTTTTTATGTTGAGGATGGTAAGACCCTGGGTCAGGCTGCCCAGAGAGGTGGTGGAAGCTCCATCCCTGCAACCATTCCAGGCCAGGTTGTCTGGGGCTCTTAGCTACCTGCTTTAGTTGCAAGTGCCCCTGCTCGCTGCATGGGGTTTAAACTAGGTACCTTCCAACCCAAACCAGTCTGTGATTCTATGAAGTGCATGTGCTTAAATCAATCTGGAAATGAACTGTGTTCAGCATCCTTGCCCTATGAGTGGGTGCCAGCCTCGTTTGTGTCCATGACATCTCCCTGCACCACACTGGCCTCCTGCCTTGCCTTTCTAACTCTGCCGTACAGAAGTAGTGGTTATCTCCAGGGCATGTGTTAGCTGCAGTGGTGGAGAAGCATTCTGTATGAATGTTTGCACAGCTCCTGCTTGTATGAGAAACTGGATTTTGTTTTTTTAATAGCAGCAGGAGTTGTGGCAGGCCCTTTGTACCACCTCAGGGTCTCTTGGGATGCTGCAAAAGCTGCAGCAACAGCTGCCCTCCCTCCTTACATCTTTGGAGTGAACAGAAGAGCATGTGTTCTGGCAGGTCAGAGGTGAAAATGTCTTTCTGTTTCCAGTTTTGTTTATTCCTCTAAGTAAATATCAGTGTGGAGGGCAGATGGGGTTTTCAGCTCAAACAGCAGAACACATTGCTCCTGAGGAAGGGGGAGTGCTCTGGAATGTGTGGTTATCGTTCAGCTTATCTTCTGTTTGAATCCCTACAGTGACAATCTGGCCTGTTGAAACAGGGCAGACACAACAGACCGATGTGGGAATACCTGCTGACTTGCTGGCTGTGCTTCCAGGCTCGGCCTTGTGGAGTGCATGGGAAAGAGTGTCATGAACAACCTAAAAGCTTCTGGTGTGAAACTGTAGCTAAGACACAAAGTAATTAATGGAGGCAGAAGAGTATCACGCTGAGCATTACTACTGTGTGAATTTGGATTGGAACAGAGCCTATATTTAAGTAGATCAGCACTCCCAGAAGGAAATCCACATTTTTGCAAGCATACAAGGATGAGAAGCAAAGAGCAAAGCAAATGTGAAGGTAAAACTCAATTTATTCAGAAAAATATATGTAGGTGACTTGACCACTCTTGCAGGTAGGAGGCAGAAAACATTCCCAGAGAAGACTTTATAATTGAATGAGAAAAAGGATATCCAATTCTGCAGTGATATTAATCTAAATTAATTCAGACTAATTCTTTAATTAGTGAAGATTATTGACATCATCTATAGTTACCAGTTGCAGTGTTGGGATATAATCTAGTTTAATGAGGTGATTCTGCCCCTGTGCTCTGGTGAGGTGAGACCTCGCCTGGAGTGCTGTGTCTGTCTCTGGGGCATGAACATGAGTAAGACGTGAACCTGCTGGAGCAGATCCAGGGAAGGGCCACAAAGATGATCACAGGACTGGAGCACTTCTCCTGTGGGAATAGGCTGAAAGAGTTGGATTTGTTCAGCCTGAAGAAGAGATGGCTCTAGGGAGACCATATAGCTGCATTTTGGCTACAGGAAGGCTACAGAGGGACTGTTTAGAAGGGCTTAGAGTGATAGGACAGGGGCAATGGTTTGAAACTGGATCAGGGTAGATTAGGTTGGACATCAGGAGGAAGCTTTTCACCATGAGAGTGATAAAATACTGAAACAGGCTACCCAGGAGACATTCAAGATCAGACTCAATGTCGCCTTGGGCAGCCTGATCTAATTGGAGGTGTCCCTGATGACTGCAGGGGTGTTGGACAAGATGACCTTTGAGGGTCCCTTCCAACCCAATGTATTCTGTATCAATATGTGAATCCATGCATTCTCCATGCTGCATACTGACGGCAGCCCTCTTTATCCATCTTTGTTCCTCAGATTATGACTTCATACTCCTTGTGACTCTAGTTGGATTTTTCTTTAATAAGTTTTTCCCAGGGTTTTGTGGTTCAGGCAGCTCACCTTGACTGATTTTTGTCCAGTATCTGTTTGTTTTTGCTGTGTTCCTGTTAAGGAACGTAGCATAGCACAACACCTACCTTTTTGAGTACCACGACCACCTTAATATTTATGAATTTTCATAGATCTTGTTGAGATTCTTAGACTTATTAATAAAACTTACATGTGGATTTGTTTCTCTTCCTACCCCAAACCTCACCTTTTGTCTTTTTGTGCTTCTGTTAATACACCAGTAAACCTTTTGGCTCCCTTTGCAACATTGCCAGAGAAAATGGGGCTGTCTTTGCATACCCTTTATACCCTGCTACTTTTGTAGGTAGGTGGAATGCTGCTCTGGACCCGCCTGCAGTGCTCTCCAGAAAACTGTTTGAATTAATCAGATGAATGTCACTGTCTTTAAAATTAAGCAGATGAATGTTACTACTTTATATCTGCCCTTGTGTCCTGCTGACTGGCAATACTTGTAAATAGCTGGGCTATAATGACTGATTTTCAGTCTTCTTAAAAGTCCCAAGCCCTTGCAGCCTCTAACAGCAGTGGACTCTCTGTAATGTTACCAAGCCACGTGTTCCCAAAGAGGATTCATGTAATGGATGTGGTTTTGACAGAAATATGTTGCTATGTCCTTGTTGTCTGCCTGATAATCTTTCACATGGGAAAACTCTGCTGTGTTTTGGGGAAGAAACTTCTGTCAGGAATGGCCTGCTTATTTTTCCAGGTCACCTGCCTCTGTGGAGCATGTCTTGTCTTGACTGCAGTGAATATTTTTTCAGATTTCTGAGGCAAATGCTGGTGTACTGGTTCTACTTAGCTTCCTGGAGGAAAGTGAAGAGCAAGAGGGAGAAACTGGAGGTTCCTTTGTGTTTATAGAGGTTCCAGACAGGAAGTGGGAGTGGGCTAACCACTGCACCTGGAGGCAGGTCAGACCACCCCCAGGGAGGAGTCAGGATGACCTGGGAATCAGATTCCAGCCACCACCCAGGAGGGGTTAACACTTTACATTCTGTCCCTTGGTTTAGACCATTTCCACTTCTCTGCAAAGTCTCCTGTCAAAAGATACAAAGATGTGTCTATGTATATGATGTGCATTTGTTTTAAGTCCTTCGTGGTCCCAACTGTATCCCAAGGCAATGTGCTTCTCTGGTGCAGATTGGTGCAGGCGAGATATGAGCAGGGCAGAAACATGGAGGAAGAATCAAGGAAAACAGGAACAGTCCTTTTTCTTGAGGGAAACTCAGGAAGCAGTCTCTCCCTGTAGAGCATCAGGGAAAACAGGTGCAGGTGAGATGCTGTAGCCATCCTCCAGATTGCTGCTTGTGTGGTGTGGATTTTATTGGGCACCTTGTGATGATGTAACTAGAAAAGAAACTTACAACAACTAAAAATACTATTATACAGTAACCATGTACCATGAAGCTGTGTTGCTGACACAGATTTAAACCTTTTCAACCAGAGTGAGGTTTCTCTGGGAAACACACTGAATGGTACCAGTTTCAAGCATGACTCAGTATGTGTGACCAGAGCCTTCACCAGAGACCACCCCTTTGATAGGCTTACTCCCACCAGGAACAGGAGCAACCCACACAGTTTTCCCCAAAAGGTTCTTTTTGCAGATCATGGGAACTCAATCTCCCTCAACTATAGGCAATAGGGCAAATTGAGTAGGACCAGCTCTGTTGACTGATCCCCTGCTATTCACTAGCCAGGTAGCTTCTGCTAGATGTTTCTCCCCGTTCTTGAAAGTTTCACCCCCGATAGCTTTCAGGGTGGTTTTCAGCAGGCTGTTGTGGTGTTCAACCTTTCCTGCAGCTTGTGCATGGTATGGGATACGGTAAGCCCATTCTAATCCCATGTTCTTTTGCCAACTTGCTTACAAGGTTGTTTTTGAAATGGGTCCCATTATCTGATTCAGTTCTCTCTGGGGTACTGTGTCTCCACAGCGTATGCCTTTCCAGGCCCAGGATGGTGTTGCAGGCCATGGCATGATGTACTGGGTAAGTTTCCAGCCACCCAGTGCTTGCCTCTACCGTGGTTAACACATACTGGTTGCTGTTGCAGGATCAAGGCAGAGTGATGTAATCTATCTGCCAGGCCTCCCCATACTTGTACTTTGACCACCGTCCCACATACCACAAAGGTTTAATGTGTTTAGTTTGCTTTATGATAGCACAGATGTCACAGTCATGGACAGCCTGTGTTATGGCATCCATGGGTATATCCACTGACCTGTCCCTAGCCCATTGGTAGGTGGCATCTCTTCCTTGGTGGCCAGAAGAGTCATGGGCCCACCAAGCTAAGAATAGTTCACCTTTATGTTTCCAGTCCAGGTCTATTTGGGAGATTTTGGAAGCTAAGTCAGCTTGGTGGTTGTGGTATTCTTCAGTGGCTCTGCTCTTGGGATTGTCAGCACTGATGTGTCTTGATTCCAACCGGCGGTTTGTCCAGGCAGGCAGAAATGTCTTGCCAGAGGTCAGCAGCCCAAATAGGCTTCCTTTTTCTCTGCCAATCATTTTGTTTCTGTTCCTTCAGCTGCCCCCACAAGGCATTTGATACCATCCATTAGTCAGTGTAGATGGCCACTATTCTTGTTCTCCAATGTCCAGGGCCAGCAGAATGGCTTTTACCGCAGTGTATTGGCTGGATTCAACTTCTCCATCTCTTGCCTCTGCAATTCTGCATGTAGGTTTCCAGACAGCAGCCTTCCATCTCCTCTTACTGCCTACAAGATGGCAAGATCCATCTGTAAACAGAGCATATCTCTTTTCATTATCAGGAAGGACATTATATGGGGGGGGGCTTCTTCAGCACAGGCCACTGCCTTCTCTTCCGGTGGCATTCCAAAGTCAGTACCTTCTGGCCAGCTGGTGATCACTTCCACTATACCAGGGTGTTCAAAGCTTCCTACTCTAGCTCTCTGGGTTATCAGAGCTATCCACAAACTCCAGGTGGCATCTGTGGCATTGTGTGGAGTTGAGCCTTTCCCTTTAAACATCCAAGTCTGGATTGGAAGTCTTGGAGCTAAAAGGATTGGTGACTTCATTCCAGTCACCTCCAAAGCAACTCGAACTCCCTCATAGGCAGTTAGAATTTTTTTTTCTGTGGGGGTGTAGTTAGCCTCTGAGCCTTTGTATGCCTTACTCCAGAACCCGAGTGAGTGGCCTCATGTTTCTCCAAGAGCTTTCTGCCATAGGCTCCAGCTAGGACCATTCTCACCAGATGCACTATAGAGTATGTTCTTAATCTCTGCGCTGATTCCAGCTGGTCCCAAGACCATAGAATGGACCACTTCTCATTTTATTTGGTCAAATGCTGCCTGTTCTTCAGGTTCCCACTCAAAGTTATTTCTCTTTCTGGTTATATTGAGGAGGTGCTTCACAATTTGACTGTACATGGAATGTGCATTTTCCAAAAGCCCACAAACCCCAAGAAGGATTGACTCTCTTTCTTGTTAGTGGGTTCTACCATAGTGGTTACCTTATTAACCACATCCATAGGGATATGGTGGCAACCATCTTGCCACTTCTGGCAGGTCCTTTCACTTTGCTTCTCTTAATGGCAAAACCAGCATCCAACAGAATATTGCTTAACCTTCTCAAAGACCTCCTCTGCTGTCTCACCCATACAATGATGTTGTCAATGAATTGCAGGTGTACCAGAGCTCCACCCTTCTCCAGTCCTGTCTGGGTGATGCTGTGGCAGATTGTATAGCTGTATTTCTATCCTTGAGGTAGTCTGTTCCAGTGGTACTGGATGCCTTTCCAGATGAAAGCAAACTGATGCCTACACTATTCTGCAATGGGAATGGAGAAGAAAGCATTAGCAATGTCAATAGTGGCATACCATTTGGCATCCTTTGATTCAGTTCATATTGGAGTTCCAATATGTCTGGCTCAGCTGCAGGGTGCAAACTCTGGGAATAACTTCTCAAGAAGAGGGGCTGCTCCAGTGTCCCACAAACAATCCTCTCACCCATGTTTCTGTAGAATGGCCTGGCACTTTGGAAGCACAGCCTCTAAAATCCCCTATGAGACTCCATTCCCCATTCTCTTTTCACACTGGCCATATCAGGCTGTTGAAAGTTGAGTGAGTCTTGCTGATGACACTTTGCTTCTCCAGCTGGTGAATCAGTTCATGTTTGGGCAGTAGAGGGTCTCTGTTAGTGCACCGCAAGCAGTGCAGGACCATGTAGGAAGCAATTCGTAATTTTACATCCTGCACCTTGTGTGTGCCAACCACAGAAAGGTCATCCAAAAGGCTGGGCATTTTGTCTGCAGCTGGTCTTTGTCTGCAGTCTCTACAGCTGCTATCCCAAAAGCACACCCGTTCTCCTTTAGATCCTTAAAATACCCCTCCCACAGAAGGTCTGTGCCAAGGATACAAGGTGCATCAGGACCAGTCACTATAGTGTGCTTCTCCAGCTCATTCCTGGTGAGGCTTATCTCAGGCTGCAGCATAGTCAACTGTTGTCACCCTGCTGTAACTCTTGAAATTGTTCTGGATTCTGTGCCTATGTAGCTTGAGGGTATCAGAGTACATTAAGCACCTGTGTCCACCAATGCTCTGTACTTCAGTGCTTCCAAAGTGCCAGGCCATTTTACAAAAGCATCCCAGTATACTCTTATCCCTGTCCTCTGCCTGGCTGGGCACCTCTAATGGTGAATATTGTTACCACAGGAAGTGCATTGACCTGAGCTGCTGGCAGAACCACCCCTCGGGTGAGAGGATTGCCTGGGGGACTGGAGCAGCTCTCATCTGGAGGAGTTATTCTCAGAGTTTGCACGCTGCAGTTCCCTTACTCTGGCCCATAGAGCTGATGTAGGCTGGCCATGCCATCTGTCCATGTTCTCACCATGGTCACAGAGTTCTCCACAGTGAGCCTCAGGATGTCCCCTGCCTGGCTTGGGCAGGTCTCCTATGAGGAGGAGGAGCATTGTGATGTGTGTTTCTTGCAGCTGAGACATGTACCCATTCAGAAGGTGAAGAATCAGTGTCCTCTCCCCTCTTCAGTTCAGAGACAGAGGCCTTGAGCTCATTCATGTCTCTGGTTGGGGTTCTACAGCTGATATCAGAATTTTTCTGGAGACACTATCTTCAAACTGCCTCAGATCATTAATGAATTCATGGATGGCTGGGAGATTAAGATCTCTTGCCCAAAAGCAGCCCTCCCAGTGTGTGTGCGCTTATGTGGAAGGGGCACCTTGGGTCAGCTTATTTAAGAGAGCTAGCTTTATGTGGACATCATCAGGTTCCAAAGGCAGTTGGCCATTTCCGTAGATTATTTCCTTTACAGTTATTTGCCTTAGGTACATGATCCTGTGTTCCACATTTGCCCATTTAAGAGGATAGAAGATCATGTCATCTTTTATAGGGTACTGGTGTCTTACAGCTGTGAGGAGTCAGGCCCAAAGTGTGTGTATTGCCATTCAGAGGCATTACCAGCAGGGCAAGGGAGGGGATTCTCCCCCTTTACTCTGCTCTTGTCAGACCCCACCTAGAGTATTGTGTGCAGTTCTGGAGCCCCCAGCACAAGAAGGACATGGAACTGTTGGAGAGAGTCCAGAGGAGGGCCACAAAGATGATCAGAGAGCTGGAACAGCTCTGCTATGAGGACAGGCTGAGAGAGTTGGGGCTTTTCAGCCTGGAGAAGAGAAGGCTTCGAGGAGACCTTCTAGCAACCTTCCAGTATCTGAGGGGGGCCTACAGGAAGGCTGGGGAGGGACTATTCACAAGGTCTTGTAATGACAGGACGAGGGGGAATGGGTTCAAACTGACAGAGGGGAGATTTGAACGGGATATTAGGAGGAAGTTCTTCACAGTGAGGGTGGTGAGGCACTGGAACAGCTTACCCAGGGAGGTTGTGGCTGCTCCTCCCTGGATGTGTTTTAAGGCCAGGCTGGATGAGGTCTTGAGCGTCCTGATCTAGTGGGAGGTGTCTCTGCCTATGGCGGGGGGTTGGAACTGGATGATCTTTGAGGTCTCTTCCAACCTAAACCATTCTATGATTCTATAAAGCTTCATCCTTTAACTTCCAGCGGGCTTAGTCTAGCCCGGGTTATTTCAAAGTGTGTGGGGGTGGGTAACTGCCAAACCACCACACCTGTACATAGTTGTGTATTGCCTTACACAGGAACAGAGGCCACTATTAGTGCTTTGTACCCGAGTCAAGTGAGCATGAGTTATAGATTTTATAAGTAGTTTACAATTAAAGACATTTCAAAAGATGTAATCAGAATGTTGCATGTAGTTGCTCTTGCTGTACCAAAAAAAAGGGCATGAGTGCATTGAAAATACTTTAGATAGATAGATAGATAGAAAGAAATACCTAATTAAAATGCACAGGTTGTTAAAACTATATTTTGAATTATGAGTGTGATGGTTTGAACTAATTGGAGGATTTGAATGAGAAATTAGACTATAGGCTGAGAAAGGAAAACACTGAGGATGCTACTTCACTCATAGGTTTACTGAAAAAGAAAAAAAAAATGTTTAAGAGTTGTAACCCAAACATAAATAAGATGGAACTCTTTGTGCCGTGGCTGCTGCTACATGGCTCTCTCTCTCCCTTCCTGCCTAGCTGGATCTGAATAATTTCACTAACTTCTTTCCTGCTGCTAATCTCCCTGGCTGATCTACCTTTGTTTATCTGATTCATAAGACAGATGGTGAAATAAGATTGAGAAGGGGGGAAGGTGGTCTGGTGGTTAGAAACCTCTCTTAGGGATTGTAGTGGGTTTGCAGTGACCTGCCCCCCCACCTTTTAAAACTCTGGCTAAAACTCAGAAAAACACACTGGAAGTTAATAAATGAAGCTTTATGTTTACAGCAATGTAAATATACAAGCAAATATTTACAAGATATAACAGATATTTACAGAAATATACAGTAAAAAAAGGAATACAGACNAACCAACACAGGGATTTTTTTTATTTCTGGGAGGGGTGTGGTGTTTCTGTGTTACTTTTTTACTGTATATATCTGTAAATATCTGTTATGTATTGTAAATATGTGCTTGTATATAATAGAAAGCTTCATTCCTTGGGTTATTTCAAAGTGTGTGGGGGACCAGGGGGAGTCAGGTAACTGCCAAACCACCACATTATTTTTAATTGGCTTACCCAATGTGAAGCAGAGGTTGAATTCCATTTGTTTAATTGCCAACTAATATTGGAAGTTAAAAATGAAGCTGACCTGGCTGTTATATTCAATCATTTCTTCTGTAACAATGTGGTTTTACATTGATGTCTTCTGGCCAAAATTGGTACTTTTATATGGGATTTGGCATGGAGCAAGTTTGAAAGAATGTTTTGGAATTTTGCTGATTATATCTTTTTGTATATTGGATTTAATATAACTGATATAGCTGTTTGTGATGCTTTTAGTAAGTCAGAAAATATTAGTAATCAAATGAGCTATTCAGCTGCTTTGGTTCACATCATCCTGCCAAAGAGTAGTGTTCCTGACCCTTGCCAAAACTTCTATTCAAAGGCCACGGTGATATATCTCACATGTGTAATTGTATTCTTATTAATTACAATTTTATTCTTAATTTCTGCTCTAAGCCTGAAAGTGTCCGCTTCAACTTTAAAAAAACAGATAGGTATGCCAGAAGAAAGAAAAACAAAGACACTTCTATTCAAACAGTTTTAGATAACAATTCTGGCTATATACCCAGAAAATGTACCCAAAACAATACTGATAGTACTGCAGCTGTTGATAAAAATGAAGGACAAACTTTTCAGGACTCCCAAAGCCCTATTTCTGCTAGCAGTTTGAATTCTCATATAGCAATTCCTAATTCCCACCCAAAAGACAATTTTAATTCTCAGGCAGCAAAAGCTCAGATCCACCAAAATTCAGATCCATTAGAAGGTCCATCTTCGGTTAAACTGGCCCATGCGAAGATGAGGTCTAAGACTGGATCAAAACATGGTTCAAAGAAAGACTTAGGGACAGGTATTACTGTTACTGGTGCTCAGGAGGAGGAAGAAGAGGAGAAACTTAGTCTTAAAGATTTGACCAGTTTACTGAGACCTAAATATGAGGACAATGTAGGATTAGCTACCAAGGGGGGAAATGGCTCTCAGGAGATTAGGAATGGTGTTAGGAGACTTTTGTTTGGCCAGGTACCAACAGACCAGCAAGGAGAGAAAGAGGAGATGGATGAGATCCAGTGCTCCAATGGTCTCCTGAGAGAGGTCAGGGAAGTTAGAAATGAATATTCAAGGCAGTCAGGAGAGCCAGTCCTAAGCTGGCTGGTGAGATGATGTAATATTGGTGCAAATGCCCT
>VWZI01006034.1:0-32602 GCA_013396835.1 Psilopogon haemacephalus
AGCAGAGTATTTTGCTTCTCTCGGTGAGGAGAAGAAACCATCTGCAGGAGGGCTGTGGAGGGACTATTCACAAGGTCTTACAAGAACAGTATGAGGAGGAATGGGTTTTAAGTGGCAGAGGGGAGATTTGAGCAGGATGTTAGGAGGAAGTTGTTTGCAGTGAGGGTGGTGAGACACTGGCACAGGTTGCCCAGGGAGGTTGTGGCTGCTTTCTCCCTGGAGGTGTTCAAGGCCAGGTTGGATGAGGTCTTGAGAGACCTGTTCTAGTGGGAGGTGTCCCTGCCTAAGGCACAGGGGGGTTGGAACTGGCTGAGCTCTGAGGTCTCTTCCAACCTAAAACATTCTATGATTCCATGACTCTATTCCAAGCCACTTCTCCATATGCATTTCATAGTTGATTTGAGACCCACTTGGTGCAGGAAAACAGACCAAGTATGCACTCACTCTTTCTTTGCAGTGCTCTGTATCCATCTTAATCATTGTCAGACTGGAGCATGGAGTTTTTTTGGAGGGCTTGAAAATGAGGGGAGCAGAGTATTTTGCTTCTCTCAGTGAAGAGAAGAAATCATCTGCATATTCCAAACCACTTCTCCATATGCATTTCATAGTTGATTTGAGATCCACTTGGTGCATGAAATGGACCAAGTATGCAAAATCGTGGCAGCATTCCCTCTAGCCATTTGCTGTGTTTCTTTAGAAAGATGAAGACACCTTCAATTCAGGCTTCCCAAAGAATTATCTTCTCGTTTGGGTATTTTTAAATACCAGTCCACTGCTTCAGCCCTTGAGGGGTTTCAAAAATACGGTGAGAGGAGCATTCTGGTTAGCTTTTCTTTGTAGGATGTTTATTGGGGTTGCCAAATAATAAGGAAACTCAACTTGTTGTGGGCTCAGCTTTACCTAAGCTGTATTTTCCTTGATGGTGGTCAGGTTAACCTTTGTTTCTGCGGGTTCATCTGTTCTAATTAGCAACTTCTTTAAAGCAAAACAGGCTAGAAAGATAGGAAAGAAAGACAAGAAAAAAAAAAAAAAAACCCAGCATGTATGCAAACTGCTTCAGCTGAATTGAAGGGGAGGAAAAAAAGGAAAAAGAAGCTTCTTTTCCCTGAAGCATACATTCTGCATGAAATTCAACTTGACAAGTGACCCTTTCAGAACAGTGCTACAGAGATTTCACAGCCTTCTACCAAGCATGTGAGAGGCTGCATGCTTGTATTAAACCCACAAGCAGCACTTCACCCTCCCCACCACTCCCAACCCAGTTCCCTCTAAATGAGTGTAGCCTCTTCCTCTATCCCTTGTGTTCTGTTTTATCCTCATTCACTGCATTTGCATTCATGGCTTTAGTGCATGCTTACATTTCAGAAAGCAAAATTGCTGCCATTGTTAATACAGATTTGCAATGGTTTGGTTTTTTTTTGGTATAGGTTAGAATAGAATCAGCCAGGTTGGAAGAGACCTCCAAGATCATCCTGTCCAACCTATCACCCAGCCCTAGCCAATAGTATTGGAATGGAATGGAATGGAATGGAATGGAATGGAATGGAATGGAATGGAATGGAATGGAATGGGATAGAATGGGATAGAAGAGGATAGAATGGAATGGGATAGAATGGAATGGGATAGAATAGAATAGAATAGAATAGAATAGAATAGAATAGAATAGAATAGAATAGAATAGAATAGAAGGAGCCAGGTTGGAAGAGACCTCCAACATCATCCAATCCAACCTAGCACCCAGCCCTAGCCAATGGCACTAAGTGCCACATCCAGGCTTTGTGTGAATACCTCCACCTCCCTGCGCAGCCCATTCAAATGCCAATCACTCTCTCTGTCAAGAAGGCAGGGACACCTCCCACTAGAACAGGTTGTTCAAGGCCTCATCCAACCTGGCCTTCAACACCTCCAGGGAGGGAGCAACCACAGCCATCCTGGGCGACCTGTGCCAGTGTCTCACCATGCTCACTGCAAGGACCTTCAACCTAACATCTCTCCTCTTCCAGTTTAAACCCATTCCTCCTCATCCTTTCATTACAAGACCTTGTCAATAGTCCCTCCCCAGCCTTCCTGTAGGCCTCTTTCAGATATTGGAAGGCTTCTATAAGGTCTCCTGGAGGCCTTCTGTTCTCCAGGCTGCAGAGCCCCAACTCTCTCAGCCCGTCCTCATAGCAGAGCTGCTGCAGCCCTCTGAGCATCTTTGTAGCCTCCTCCGCACTGGCTCCAACAGTTACATGTCCTTCTTGTGCTGGGGGCTGCAGAGCTGCAGACAGTGCTGCAGGTGTGGTGTGAGGAGAGCAGAGCAAAGGGACAGAATCCCCTCCCTTGCCCTGCTGGCCACACTTCTCTAGAAGCAGAGGCAGACAGAGGAGGGATGTTTTTCTTTTGGACTCTGAAAGATGGAGATGAAGAACATGCAAAATTCCTGCTTAGAACGTTAACTATTTGATGCCAGTTCCATTCTGTATCATAGAATTTTTTTGGTTGAAAAAGACTTCCAAGATCATTGAGCCCAACCACCGGCCCAGCGTTACTGAGAGTTGTTTCACGTGCAAGCTCTGGTTTCAAAGCATCATGTTTGCAAGCCCACTCGATTTGAAATCCTTGTTAAATATTTACTACCACAGTGGCTTATCTTTGGATGTAAAAAAAAGTTTTTCCTTTCCCCAAATAGTGGAAGAAGTGCTGTAGAAATTAGGGATGTCACCTGTGAAAGTTTACCTTTAGAACTGTGCTGGGGGTCAGGAAGGAAGGGACAGGGACAGCCTCTGCTCACTTGTGCCCTGGGATAGGACAAGGGGAAGTGGATGGAGGCTGCAGCACAGGAAGTTTCATCTCAACATGATATATTAGTTTTAAGCTATCTTCCCTGAGCTCAAAAGCTCAATTCAATTTGTGAGTAAAAAAATCAACTTTAACAATAAATAGAAGGTATTTTAGGTAAGAGGAATTACAGAGGATAGAGGGAAAGGGAACAAAATACAAGATACAGGTATACAACCTGTTGGTGGGAGTGGATGGAAGTTGAATCCGAGAGGTGAAGTTGGAAATTGGTGGTAGATGCAGATGGATGCAAGGTGATGGTGAGATGCAGGGAGTTAAGAGTTCCAAATATGGTTGCTCTCCCCATGTGTTTGCAGGAGAGCAAGTGGTGAACAGCAGCAGGAAGAAAGCAAGATGCTGGCTGATGAGAGAGCAGGGACCAAGAGAGAGAGACAGGAAGTTCATCTCCCCTTTATTGAAGGGTCTCAACAGGAAGACAGAGGGGGCTAAACCTGACACCTGGGGGCAGGTCAGACCACCTCCAGGGAGGAGTCAGGATCCAGTTCAAGTAAGCCCCCCAGGAGGGCTTAACCCTTTACATATGAGGAAGAACTTTTTGATTGTTAAGGGTGACTGTTTTGATTATTAATAACCGTTTATGAATTATTAACAATATTTCAGTGAATTTTAATTTTTAAAATGTATTAATATTCAAAAATTTGGGGAAATTCCCGGAGATTCTATGAATATTTGGGTTGACAAGAAGCAATTATACAAAGGTTATTTATAAAGACAGAATTAAAGGGTTTAAACAGTCAGAACTTGGAAAATAGGAACCTGGTAACAGGGGTGTGGTGGTTTGGCAGTTAGTTGCCCCCCTCACACTTTG
Source organism: Psilopogon haemacephalus (assembly GCA_013396835.1). Lineage (NCBI taxonomy): Eukaryota > Metazoa > Chordata > Aves > Piciformes > Megalaimidae > Psilopogon > Psilopogon haemacephalus. Next base: position 3,650 of record VWZI01006034.1, read on the forward strand.
AAATAACCCAGGCTAGGACTCAGTTGGCTGGAAGTTAAGGAGTGAAGCTTTATATTTACAGCTCTGCACAAGGTACAAGCAGACATTTACAATGTATAACAGATGTTTACAGATATAGACAGTAAAAAAGGTAATACAGAAACACCACAGCCCTCCCAGAGATCAAAATCCCTAAGAGGGGTTTCTAACCACCCCTACCACCTTCCCCCCTTCCCCAATCTTATCTCACCAGCTGTTTTATGCAGCAGATAGGCGAAGGTAGATCGGCCAGGGGGGTTAGTAGCTGGAAAAGAAGTTAGTGGAATTATTCAGATTCAGCTACGAAAGAAGAAAGCCATGCAGGAGCAGCCACAGCCCAGAGCAGTCAGAAGCTGTCTGACTTATCTATATTTGGGTTACAGCTCTGAAACATTCTTTTTTTTCTTTTCTTTCTCAGTAAAGCTATGAGTGAAGTAGCACCATCAGTGTTTTCACTTCGCAGCCTATAGTCATAATTTCTCATTCCAATCCTCCAATAAGTTCAAACCAGCACAAGGGGAAATTCTAACCATGCGATGGGGGTCTTAGCCTGTACTCATTGACACCATAGGTACAAAGTTTCCTGGTAGAGAAGGAGGAAAGAGCTGCCTTGACGCTGGCTGCTGGTGCAAGCTGCACAACATGTGGCTGCCGTGAAGGAGCTGCCAATAGACCTCTGGTCCTGGTGGGAGGCAGCAGGAAAAGGAGACAACAGCTCTAAATCACCCCCTTAAATACACTATTTTGAAAGTGCAGCTGGCCAATAGGCACTAGCACCCATCGTTTTGGCCAATTAATTCAAAGTTCTCTGCCTAGGTGTCCACCCTGGCACTTGAGGGGCAGCAGGAGACACCTGACTTGGTTATATGCTGAGTCCTTAGCTCTTGGGGCTTTGTTGGGGCCATGCCCTTCATTGTTCTGCTCACATCCATCAACTCCCAGACCTGGGACAGGAAAAGGAGAGCAAAGGGTTGAACTAATTTGGCAGGATTTTATGCCCTGCCAGGACAGTGAGAGACCACCGGCGCAGGCTGCCCAGAGAGGTTGTGGAGTCTCCTCCTCTGGAGACTTTCAAGACCCATCTCGATGTGTTCCTGTGTGACCTGTTCTAGATTTTTACGTTCCTGCTGTGGCAGGGAGGTTGGACTAGAAGATCTCCAGAGGTCTCTTCTGAGGTCTCTTCCAGAGGTCTCTTCCTAACATCCTGTGAGCCTGTGAACTGCATAGGTAATTTTGTGCAAGTGAAATGTAAAGGACACGATGAGAGACTTGTCTTTACTACGGGTGCAAAGGCAAGGTAAAGCTGAAATGCTTGAAGTCTGTCTTCTGGAGAGTGGCCCAGGGCTGCAAAAGCATTTATGGCTTAGCTCACCTCTCTGAGAAGGGCAGTGCCTTAATGGCATATTTGTTTTATTACTGCCATGAAGTCTTTTCCAGTAAGTCATTGACCTGAAACATACTGTGTGATGGAGCTTCTGCTTAACTTAAATAAATTAGTTATCAGCATGGAGAATGTAATTATTATCTAATTGGTGTCACTGGGCGAAACAGGTAGCACGTGAATCGTGCTGGAGACAGCATAACAATGTGTGCTGCTCCTAAGGAAGCCTTCTTGGCATTGGCACTGAAGTGCTTTTGAATGGAGTTGGTGTGTTCTTGGAGAAAGGATGAGCTGAGGACCTCGATAGATATTTACACTGTGCCTTCTGCTCATAGGGTGTTAGGGGTTGGAAGGGGCCTCCATAGATCTTCCAATCCAACCCCTTTGACACAGCAGGACTACAGAATCTATTGCAGGTCACGCAGAACACATCCAGACAGGGCTGGAAAGGCTCCAGAGAAGGAGACTTCACAACCTCTCTGGGCAGCCTGTGCAAGGGCTCTGGGACCCTTACAGTCAAGAAGTTCTTCCTTGTGTTGAGGTGGACCTTCCTGTACTGCAGTTTCCGTCCCTTTTCCCTTATCCTATGCCAGGGCACAAATGAGCAGAGGCTGTCCCTGTCCCTTACTTCCAATATCTGAAAGGGGACCTACAAGAGGCCACCAAGATGCTCAGAGAGCTGCAGCAGCTCTGCTATGAGTACAGGCTGAGAGAGTTGGGGCTCTGCAGCCTGGAGAAGGCTTCAAGTTGATCTTTGAGTGTCCTTCCAGTACCTGAAGGGGGCTTCAGGAGGACTGGGGAGGGACTATTGGCAAGGTCTTGTAATGACAGACAAGGGGGAATGGGTTTAAAGTGGCAGAGGGGAGATTGAAAGTGGATGTTAGGAGGAAGTTGTTTGCAGTGAGGGTGGTGAGACAGTGGCACAGGTTGCCCAGGGAGGTTGTGGCTGCTCCTTCCCTGGAGGTGTTCAAGGCCAGGTTGGATGAGGCCTTGAGCGACCTGTTCTAGTGGGAGGTGTCCCTGCCTATGGCACAGAGGGGTTGGAACTGGATGAGCTTTGAGGTCTCCACCAACCTAAGCTATCCTGTGATTGTACCTGATGTACCAAAGGAGAAGGTGGCCTGAGGCCAGACTTGGTGCTAAAGTAGTACTGAATGAGCTTTGAGGTCCCTTCCAGCCTAAACCATTCTATGATTCTATGATTCCAGGCCTCATCTATTTCTGTCTACTGATTAGATTCTCTCTCAGTCTTGTCCTCTCCTGACTAACCAGCCCCAGGTCTCCTTTCTTCCTGTTGTGGCATCAGAACATCAGAAAATTGATTCTCCAAATTGTAGTTTAGAAAGAGCTTCAGAATTTCAAGAAACACCTAATTTTATGCCCTCTAGGCATAATTAAGCTGTTCTCTTTGTCATTAAGGGGCAAAACTCATTGTCCTCTCTGGTGGCTTCTTTAAACAATTGGAAAGTCAAAGCTTGTTTCTTTCTCTGCTACTCCTCCCTCAAAAAATAAAACCTAAAAAAAATCCAAAAGGAAGCCTTTCTGGAATCCTGCTGTGTGTCTGTTATATTACTGCTTTTTTTCAGAAGGTTCACAGCATCACAGGATGTGAGGGGTTGGAAGGGACCCAAGGAGATTATCGAGTCCCATTCCCCTGCCACAGCAGGACCAGACAATTTAGCTCAAGTCACAGAGGAACACATCCAGATAGGCCCTGAAAGTCTCCAGAGAAGGAGACTTCACAACCCCTCTGGGCAGCCTGGGCCAGTGCTCTGGGACCCTTACAGTCAAGAAGTTCTTCCTTGTGTTCAGCTGAAACCTCCTGTGCTGCAGCTTCCATCCTCTTTGGCCTATTTCAGGGAGTAAGTGAGCACCCACCCCTGCTCCTAACCAGCTCTCATATATTCATGAACAATGATTAAAAACCCTCTCAGTCTTCTCTTCTCCAGACTAAGCAGTCCCAGATCCCTCAGCCTCTCCCCCCCAGGCAGTGCTCCAGTCCCCTCAGCATCCTCATAGCCCTCCGCTGAACCCTCTCCAGCAGATCCCTGTCCCTCTTCAATTGGGGACCCCAAAACTGAAGGCAGTACTCAAGATGAGGTCTCAGCAGGGCAGAGTGGACGGTGAGGAGAAATTCCCTTAGTCTGCTGGACACACTTTTCTTAATACACCCCAGGATCCCATTGGCCTTCTTGGCCCCCAGGGCACATTGCTGTGCCATGGATGTTCTCCCCCAGCACTCCCAGGTCCCTCTGCCTGGGGCTGCTCTCCAGCAGATCACCTCCCAATCTGTACTGGTGCAGTTTATTCTTCCTCCCCAGGTGCAGGACTCTGCACTTGTCCTCGTTGAACCTCCTTTGGTTCCTCTGTGCCCAGCTCTGTGTGTCCAGGTCTCACTGGATGGCCTCACAGCCTTCCTCTCTTGGCACGGGTTGTGAGAGCCCTGCAGATTTCCACCGCAGAATGAGTTGTTTGCAACTTGAAGCTCCAAAAGGATGAATCCTGAGCGATGGGGAAAGCAGTGCTTAGCTGTTTGAAGTTGTTTTTTGTTGTGGGTTTTTTGGTTTTTTTCCCCTAACTACAGTAAACTCTGTTTGTGAAACTGAATTCTCTGCATACACCTTAGAAAGTAGGACTATGATAAAATATTTACAGGTATGGCATGAGGAGCTGCTAATGAATGTCTCCAGTGAAGCAATAGCTGCAAGTACCTAATGCATATGAAGCATAAGTTCTGTTCAGGAATCCTTATGGTACAGCAGAACACTTAATACTCTGAATTCTATTCAGATGTAAAAAACACTGCCTTCCTTTGAGGTGTTTTCTTCTCTTCAAGTTGCTCTGAATGCCATAATATTTTAGGGAAAAAAAAATGTTTAGGAAGATCCTATCAACAACTCAGCTTGTTCTAGGGTTTAAAATAAAAGAGGAAGGGGGGNCTCTCCACTCTCATGCTCAACAACTTCCTCCTCACCTCCACTCTGAATCTCCCCACCTCCAGCTTTGCTCCATTCCCCCTAGTCCTGTCCCTACCTGATAGCCTCAAAAGTCCCTCCCCAGCTTTTCTGTAGCCCCCTTCAGATGCTGGAAGGCCACAAGGAGGTCACCTGGGAGCCTCCTCTTCTCCAGCCTGCACAGCCCCAACTCTGTCAGTCTCTCCTCACAGCAGAGCTGCTGCAGCCCTCTGAGCATCCTCCTGGCCCTTCTCTGCACACCTCCAGCATCTCCACATCCCTCTTGTCACGGGGACTCCAGAACTGGATGTAGTACTCCAGGTGGGGTCTTGCCAGAGCAGAGTAGAGGGGGAGAATCACCTCCCTGACCCTGCTGGTCACACTTGCCTGATGCAGCCCAGCCTCTGGTTGGCTTTCTGGGCTGCAAACCTATCCTGGATGTAAAGCATAAAGTGGCTGAGGAGGGTGTCCCTGGGCATGGCAAGGGAGTTGGAACTTTCAGGTAGGAACTTTCAGGCAGGAATCTCTCAGGTAGGAACCTTCAGGCAGGAACCTCTCATGCGGAAGCCTCTCAGGCAGGAAATTTCAGGCAGGAACTTTTAGGCGGGAATGTCTCAGGCAGGAACTTTTAGGTGGGAATGTCTCAGGCAGGAACCTCTCAGGCAGGAACTTTTAGGCGGGAATGTCTCAGGCAGGAACTTTCAGGCAGGAAACCTCTCAGACAGGAACCTCTCAGGCAGGAACTTTTAGGCAGGAACCTCTCAGGCAGGAATCTCTCAGGCAGGAACCTCTCAGGCAGGAACCTCTCAGACAGGAACCTCTCAGGCAGGAACTTTTAGGCGGGAATGTCTCAGGCGGGAACCTCTCAGGTGGGAACCTCTCAGGTGGGAACCTCTCAGGCAGGAATCTCTCAGGCAGGAACTTTCAGGCAGGAACCTCTCAGGCAGGAACTTTCAGGCAGGAACCTCTCAGGTGGGAACCTCTCAGGCAGGAAACTTCTCAGGCGGGAACCTCTCAGGCAGTAACCTCTCAGGCAGGAACTTTCAGGTAGGAACCTCTCAGGCGGGAACCTCTCAGGCAGGAACTTTCAGGCAGGAACCCCTCAGGCAGGAATGTCTCAGGCAGTAACCTCTCAGGTGGGAACCTCTCAGCCAGGAACTTTCAGGCAGAAACCTCTCAGGTGGGAACTTTTAGTTGGTAAACCTCTCAGGCAGTAACCTCTCAAGCAGGAAACCTCTCAGGCAGGAACGTCTCAGGCAGGAACATTTAGACGGGAACATCTCAGGCGGGAACCTCTCAGGCAGGAAGGTCTCAGGCAGGAACGTCTCAGGCGAGAACAACTCTTACCTTTTTCCCTTGCCTATTTATGCCTTTTTGGACAAGATGTTCATTTGTCAATACACAGTGGGCACGAGAACTCAGCCAACAGTGAGCTCAAATCCCTGGGCAGGCTGGTGCCATGAGCCTCCACACGTGCAAAAGGACACTCTGCTGTCCCCCTTGCAAGCCCGCAGGGTGGGGAAGCAGTTTTGTGCCTTCTTCTTCTCCCATTCACCCACAGGGGAGGGAGGGAGAGAGAGAAGGAAGGAATTTGGGGTGTCCGGGGCATGGTGTTGCTGTAAAGCACCCAGGAAAATGGAATCAAGCCCAGCAGAGTCCCAGTGTGTGCATTTAGTGTAGGAGTGTGTGCTGGTTTGAGGCCAGATGGAGAATTTTTGTGAGAAATTAGATTATAGGCTGAGAAAGGAAAGCAGCATTGAGTCTACTCCGCTCATAGGTTGGCCCAGGTGTAAAAGAGTAAAAATTGAAAGCATAAATAGGTCAGTGTGAGCTGTTTGAGACACTCTGGCTGCATCTCTCTCTCCCCCTGCCTTCTAGCTGGATCTGTGTAACTCTACTAACCAGTTTCCTACTTCTTAACCCCCCTGGCCGATCTTCCTCACTTACCTGGCACATAGGCAGTGGGAGAAGATTGGATAGTGGGGGGGAAGGTGGTAAGGGTGGTTGGGAACCCCTCTTGGGGACTCTGATCTCTGGGAGGGCTGCGGTGCTTCTGTATTACCTTTTCGCTGTATATATCTGTAAATACCTGCAATGTATTGTAAATATCTGCTTGCATATTGTGCAGAGCTGTAAATATGAATCTTCGTTTATTAACGTCCAGCTGGCTGAGTCTAGCCTGGGTTATTTCAGAAGATGGGTGGGAGACACACACACAACAGATAACTGCTGAACCACCACAGACTCTCCTGCAGCAGGTCCAGCTGACCTCTACTAATAACTTCTCCATGTTTCAAAACTAGAAAATCCTGGGTGGATTCTGATCAATCTCTTCACGACTTCTGTGAGGGTGACAAGATACTGGAACAGGTTGCTCAGGGAGGTTGTGGCTGCTCCCTTCCTGGAGGTGTTCAAGGCCAGGCTGGATGAGGTCTTGAGCATCCTGATCTAGTGGGAGGTGTCCCTGCCTATGGCACAGGGGGGATGGAACTGGCTGAGCTTTGAGCTCCCTTCCAACCTAAACCATTCTATGATTCTATGATCCCGTTGAGACACTGATAAACTGCCTTTTGCTTTACTGCTCCTTTTAGGCCCTTTAAAAACACTGCCCTGGTTTGCTGTGTGCAAAATAGTGACTCACTGGCACGTCTGCATCACCAGAAACTAATCCCACCTCTGCAGGCTCTCAGTTTTCCAGACGATGATCCTGTAGAATGCGTTTTGCAGGACGACTCTCTCGACTTCCTCATGCTTTAATGAGTGCAAAATGGTATCTCCAGCGAGCATGGGTGCAGGTGGCCATGGTTTAACCGGGGCAGATAATTGATCCCTGCCTTGTGCTAGCGGACTGGAGAGGTCCTGCTGGAGCAGAGAGCTCATTTGGCTCACGGGAGCGCAGTGACAAAAGGAGGGATCCACTCGTGCTAGGGGCCAGCGTGATAGGGTGTGGGGAGTGCCGCTTTAGATCCTGTAGGATGCTTTTTTGCAGGAAGACTCTCTCGACTTCCTCATGCTTTAATGAGTGCAAAATGGTTATCTCCAGCGAGCATGGGTGCAGGTGGCCGTGGTTTAACCGGGGCAACTAATTGATCCCTGCCTTGTGCTAGCAGACTGGAGGGGTCCTGTGGAGCAGAGACCTCACTTGGCACACGGGAGAGCAGTTACAAAGGAAAGATCCACTCGTGCTGAGGGGCAGAGTGATAGGGTTTGGGGAGGCACCGCTTTTGATGCTGTAGAATGCGTTTTGCAGGACGACTCTCTCGACTTCCTCATGCTTTAATGAGTGCAAAATGGTATCTCCAGCGAGCATGGGTGCAGGTGGCCATGGTTTAACCGGGGCAGATAATTGATCCCTGCCTTGTGCTAGCGGACTGGAGAGGTCCTGCTGGAGCAGAGAGCTCATTTGGCTCACGGGAGCGCAGTGACAAAAGGAGGGATCCACTCGTGCTGGGGGTCAGCGTGATAGGGTGTGGGGAGGCGCCGCTTTTGATGCTGTAGAATGCGTTTTGCAGGACGACTCTCTCGACTTCCTCATGCTTTAATGAGTGTAAAATGGTATCTCCAGCGAGCATGGGTGCAGGTGGCCGTGGTTTAACCGGGGCAACTAATTGATCCCTGCCTTGTGCTAGCAGACAGGAGAGGACCTGCTGGAGCAGAGAGCTCACTTGGCTCACGGGAGCGCAGTTACAAAAGCAGAGATCCACCTGTGCTGGGTGCCAGCGTGATAGGGTGTGGGGAGGCTCCGCTTTTGTTCTTGTGCCGGAGCAAAAACTTCGGGGATGAAATTCCAGCCCTGTCTTAGGGAATGCGAGTGGGATTCAGCCGTGCGGCAAGAGGAGAGAGCCGGTGCCTTTGCGGGCTTTTAGCTCCTGGCATCTTGTGCCGTTCAACCTGCTGTGCCTGGGTGTTAAAAGTTTTCACCAACTCTGCTCGGGTTTTGTTTTATTTTGTTGTTGTTGTTGCCGTGGTGCGCTGCTGATGCGGCTCCCTTTGTTTGCCTGTTGCCGTCTCGCCTGGCCAGCCTTGGAGCAGAGCTGTCTGCGGAGCGCCTTTCCAGGTTCAGATGGAGCAGCGATTAGAATATACTAAATGCCCAGTGGGTACATGTGTCATTTTTTTTGTTGTTGTTGTTTTTTAGCAGCTGCTGCCGAGCTTTCTCTCCCTGCTGCTGCTCCAATTAACACATCCAGCACACACTTGCCGGTGAGTGGGCTGTTGTGTTATGGGTTAAACCACTCCGCTGTTTATTCCTCCGGCGTATTGCCAGGGCAGAAATGGATCGGTGCCCTTTCCTCGCCTTACGACAGAGGAAATCAAACGGGCTTCTGAGCCTCTTTTCCCCCGGGTAGATGGGAGAGCAGCGTTCAACGGATGAGTAAAAAAGAAAAAAAAAAAAAAAAACAAAACCAAAAACCCCAAAACCTGTTTTATCTTGAGACGTGGTTCAGTCCATTGACTAACATCTCTCCCCGCCTCCCAGCCCCTCTTCAAATGATGGAGACGCAGGATAGGGAGCTCTCAGCGCTGGGCTTCCCCTGGCTGCCTGGCAGGCAGGTGTCTTCAACTTCGTCCTCTGCTGCTTAACAGCTGCTCAGAGCACCGGCTTTCTCCTTTGAGCGTCGAGATTTCCCTCCTTTGTCTGGTTTTGAGGTCGAAATAGCCCAGTTAGGAGGTTCGCCGAAGTGTCTTCCCCACCCCCGGCTGATTTTTTTGAAGAGAAAACAAGATGCGTCCTAGGCAGCGCTGAGCTAAAGGAGGGGTCTCTTAATGGTACCAGGGCGGCTACTGTGAGGCTGCAGGTTTGCTCGGCTGCTGGTTGTCGGTTCATGCTGGGACAGCGCTTTGTGAAAAGCAGAGGGCAAAGGGGGCTGCCGGCTGGGGCTGCTGAGCCAGGAGATGGAGCGCTTCTTGGGCTTTGTCAAGCAGATAAGGAGATCGAGAAGAAGAAAAGGCAAAAAGTACCGGCCGGAGGAGGATTACCATGAGGGCTATGAGGATGTCTACTACTATGCCTCGGAGCATTTTCGAAGTAAGTGTTTTGCATAACCTAATTTCCCCCTCCCCCCCGCTTTGGCCGCGGTAGATCGTGATGCTTTAAAGACGCTTGAAACAGCCTAAACTGCAAAAATGCGAACCGGTACTACTCCTCCCTTGCTGGAATCTGAGCCTCGTGTACGTGTTTAATCTGAGCTTCGTGTATGTGTTTAAAGCATCAGTTTCTGTTCGGGCTTTATCTGGCTCCGGCTGCTGCTGAAACAATACAAAGCAGCTGGAGCGGCACAGGCGCTCTCCAAGTGAGCAGGGTCTGGCTGGCAACCCGGCTGCGATTTCAGGTGTGGTTAATTGAGTCTGACTGCTTGGAACCCTTTTGTTAAGGCACTTGGCGTCGAGGAGCGGCAGGGTGGTGGCAGCAGCCCTTGTAAAGCAGCCCTTGAAAGCAGCCTTTCGGTGCCTTTTAAAGCGGTATAAAGGCAGCGATCGTTCATTTGCGAGTCGGGGCTGATGATTAATGTTTGTTGGGTCAGTCCTCCGAGCCTCCCCTTCGACCTGGTCTTTTCCGTAGCGAGTAACTCCATTGGGCTGCTCCCTCACAGTTAAGCCCAGGACCACTCAGGAAGAATTAAGTGGTGGGTTTTATTTGATTGCAACAGCTTACCTGGTAGCAAAATAAACCGCCTGCTTTGGAGGTCACTGAGTAAACTATGCCCTCTTCTCTCTGGCTAACCTGTTGGGCTTTAGAGCTGCCAGAGGTGGGCACATGCCCAGAGGTGCCCATTGGGGCCATGCCCCCTGCCCAGGGTTTTGTGCAGCGCTGGCAGGGGCAAGGTGCTGGCAGTCGAAGCAGTCAAGCATCTAGCAGGCCTTTCGAAAAGGTTTCTTGCTGTTCTGCCTGGTCCTTCGGGATCTTCGCGGTGAAGCTGTGCCTTCCGTCGAGCGGCTGAAGTTGGATGTGCTTTTTGCTGTTGTTCTATGGGACGCGGGTGGCTCTGGGTCTCTCTTTTGCACCATTTGGCTTCATTTCCACTTTGTTGGAATGTTCCCGGTTCCACAGGAACCTTACGTTCGTTTTAAGACAAAGCATTGGAAGTGGTTGTGCCTTTCAGCACCAGACTACAGCTAGGAATCAAGAGGGTATTTTTTTTTCTTCTTGGTTTTCTCTAGCTGCACCATGCTTGCCTGTCTCCAAAAGTAAAAGACTGTAGTGCGTTCTCGTTTGCTGAGTTTTTACTTAATGCACTCTTCGTCTCTTTCCATTTTAAAGAAAATGTACAATGCTGATAATTTTATCGTTTATCTACGTTCGCAGTGGGGGAAAAAAAAAACAAACAAAACCAACAAACAAAACAAACCAATTCCGGGGAGGGCAGTGCATAAAACCTCCTGCAAAAGAACTGAAAATTTCAAGCCTGCTTAGCACTGAAAGCTGTGAAAGTGATGCATGCCAGCGAAATGATCCTCTGTGAAAGCACCTAACTTTTTTTNATCCCCTGTGAAAGCCCTTAATTTTTTTTTTTTTTTTTTTTTTCTGGCTTTAATATGTAAATCAAGGGGCAAGTCGTCAAAGCGGCTTGTCAAAATATTTCTCTTAAGCTGATCGCTGTTGCTGAAGGCCTTTTTATAAAATAAGAAAGCGAAACCCCTCCAAAACCCTGTCACATGTAATAAAGATTTCCTGAATGCTGATTAATAAATTATTAACTCCCGACCTAGTGTGAGGGCACTAGGATTGAGCCAAGCATCTAGCAGGTTTTACTTTTTATTCTACTTGGGAAAAAAAACCACAAAACAACAAAAAACAAACAGCATAGTGCACACTTCAGCCTGTGGAGGTCGTAAATTTGGGTGGATCTGTCAGATTGTGGTGTCTGGAATGGTCATCACAGTGCTCAGGCTGAATGGTTAAAAAATGGAGTTGGGTGCCCACAGAGTTCCCAGCTTCTTGCAGTGGCTTAAACCAAGCATGTAAGAGGGAATTCCATGGAGTTTTCCTTTCATTCTACTAGGAAAAAATAAAAGCATAGTGCACACTTATGGCTGTGTAGGTCATAAGTATTTTAGATTGAGTGGATCTGTCAGATTGTGGTGTCTGGAATGGTGATCACAGTGCTCAGGCTGAACGTTCAGAAATGGAGTTGGGTGCACACAGAGTTCCCAGCTTCTTGCAGTGGCTTACACCAAGCATGTAAGAGGGAATTCCATGGAGTTTTCCTTTCCTTCTACTAGGAAAAAATAAAAGCATAGTGCACACTTAAGGCTGTGTAGGTCATAAGTATTTTAGATTGGGTGGATCTGTCAGGTTGTGGTGTCTGGAATGGTCATAATGATGCTCAGGCTGAATGGTTAAAAAATGGAGTTGGGTGCACACGGAGTTCTCAGCTTCTTGCAGTTGCTTAAACCAAGCATGTGAGAGGGAATTCCATGGAATTTTCCTTTCGTTCTACTCGGGAAAATGAAGGAATAGTGCACACTTAAGGCTGTGTAAGTCATAAGTATTTTAGATTGGGTGGATCTGTCAGATTGTGGTGTCTGGAATGGTGATCACAGTGCTCAGGCTGAACGTTCAGAAATGGAGTTGGGTGCACGCAGAGTTCCCAGCTTCTTGCAGTTGCTTAAACCAAGCATGTAGCAGGGGATTCCATGGAGTTTTCTTTTTATTCTACTTGGAAAAAAATAAAAGCGGAGTACACCATTCAGCCTGTGAAGGTCATAAATATTTTAGAATGGGTGAATCTGTCAGACTGTGATTTTTGAAATGGTCATAATGATGCCCAGGCTGAATGGTCAAAAATGAAGTTGGGTGCACACAGAGTTCCCAGCTTCTTGCAGTGGCTTAAACCAAACATGTAACAGGGGATTCCATGGAGTTGTTGTTTTATTCTGCTTGGAAAAAATAAAAGCAGAGTGCACACTTCAGCCTGTGGAGGTCATAAGTATTTTAGATTGGGTGAGCCTGTCAGATTGTGGTTTCTGGAATGGTGATGACAGTGCTCAGGCTGAATGGTCAAAAATGGAGTTGGGTGCACACAGAGTTCCCAGCTTCTTGCAGTTGCTTAAACCAAGCATGTAACAGGGGATTCCATGGAGTATTCCTTTTATTCTACTTGGGAAAATAAAATCATAGTACGCACTTCAATCTGTGCAGGTCATAAGTATCTTAGATTGGGTGGATCTATCAGATTGTGATGTTTGGAGCAGTGATTGTAGCGCTCAGACTGAACAGTCAGAAATAGAGTTGGGTACACACAGAGTTCCAAGCTTCTTGCAGTTGCTTAAGCCTAGCAGGTAACAAGGGATTTAATGGAGTTTTCCTTTTGTTCTACTTGGGAAAATAAGAGCAGAGTATACACTTCAGCCTGTGCAGGTCGTAAGTGTTTCAGATTGGGTGAGCCTGTCAGACTGTGTTTTTTGGGATAGCGATAACAGTGCCTGGGCTGAACGGTAAAAAATGGAGTTGGGTGCACACAGAGTTCCCACCTTCTTGCAGTTGCTTAAACCAAGCATGTAACAGGGGATTCCATGGAGTATTCCTTTTATTCTACTTGGGAAAATAAAATCATAGTGCACACTTCAGCCTGTGCAAGTCATAAGTATCTTAGATTGGGTGGATCTGTCAGATTGTGGTGTTCGGAACAGTGATTATAGCACTCAGGCTGAACAGTCAAAAATGGAGTTGGGTACACATAGAGTTCCCAGCTTCTTGCAGCTGCTTAAGGGTGCACACTTAAGGCTGTGGAGGTCATAAGTATTTCAGATTGGGTGAACCTGTCAGGTTGTGATTTTTGGAATAACGACAACAATGCCCAGGCTGAATGGTTAAAAATGGAGTTGGGTGTGCAAAGATTTCCCAGCTTCTTGCAGTTACTTAAGCCAAGCATGTAACAGGGATTTCCATGGAGTCTTTATAATAAAAGTTGCTCCCCAAGTGCTTCTTTTCTTCCCATGTGCTCTACTGGCCCCTGTTTTGGTCGAATAGGTGTGGCAGCTCCCTAAAAAAGCAAGGCACAGAAGGGGAACAGACGCTGCTGGTGCTACTCTTAAGTGCTTCCTTGCAATTGAATTCCCTCTAATGGGGACAATGAAATGCTTCATGTTTAATTTAGCCCCGGCCCGGTGTTAATGCTGTTTACAGGGCAGATTTGGAGTAATTGCAGAGCTTTTAAAAGCCATTCCTCCTGCACTCATCTGCTCAGAAGATTGCCTTCTTGGAAATCAAGAAGGTATTTATGGGTGTGATTTTTGTTTTTTTCAGAGCATTAGAGTAATGAAATCAAAGACCTGCTGTTTATTCAGTTGCGTGGAGTTGGAGCTTTTTTTTGGAGCTCTCTGTGCATTGTTATCCATCCCCTCCTCCCTTGTTTGTGATTTATATATCCAATTAGGCAGCGCATTTGAAGATTGTCTGAGCCTATAACTTTATGAGCTTGTTACTCTCTTCCCCTTCCCACTCAGAGTGTGGCTTAGAGTGCTGTATGGAGGCAGAATGAGTGGGGAAATGCAGAAGCTATGTTAGAATAAGCGAAGGACCAAAGCAGAAAGAAAGCAACGTTAAAAATAGAGCAGGCCTCTGGGAATTGCAGGGGAGGAAAAAAAAAACCAAAGGTGACTTTAGTTTGTCCTCAGCCTAGCTGTGCCCAGAGGCTGGCGTGTTGTAGCTCCTGCTGTTAGGTGTACTCTGCTGTCATGGAAGACCACACCACATTAAGCTGTGGTGTCAGGACACAGCTGAATGAACGGAAGGTGAGGGAATGCTTAAAGATCTTAGAGTGAAAAGAGACCCCAGCTCTTGAGTTAGCTCTCTTTTTGCCTTGGACAGCTCATCCCTTTGGCTTCAGTGAAATAAATGCATGCCCTTGTTTTGACGAGCAACATCAGCTCTCCTGTCTTCCTGAAGAGCTTCTTCCTGTGCTACATAGTGTAAAGGATAATTAGAAGTCATGGTTTAACCCCAAATGGCTACTTAAGAGTGTGCACTCACTCTCCAGGGATGGGGCCCAAGCCACTTCCCTGGGCAACCTGTTGCAGTGTTCCACCACCCTCATGGTGCAGAACCTGTTCCCAACATCCAATCTCAATCTGCTCAGCTCTGGTTTGAAGCCATTGCCCTCATCCTGTCCCTGCAGCCCTTTGCAAACAGTCTCTCTTTAGCCTTCTTGTAGCTCCCTTCGGGTACTGCCAGAGCCTCCTCTTCTCCAGGCTGCACACCCCCAGCTCCCTCAGCCTGGCTTTGTAGCAGAGCTGCTCCAACCCCCTAAGCATCTTCATGGCCTCCTCTGGACCTGCTCCATCAGCTCCATTTCCTTCCTCTATTGAAAGCTCCAGAGCTGGCTGCAGCACTGCAGGTGAGATCTCAGCAGAGCAGAGCAAAGTGGCAGAATCCCCTCTCTGATCTGCTGCCAACCCTGCTTTGGATGCAGCCCAGGCTGGGATTTGCCTTTTTTTGCCACCAGTGCACACTGCCTGCTCACGTCCAGCTTCTGCTCCATCAGCACCCCCATGTCCTTTTCCACAGAGCTATTTTCTCTCACCTGCTCCCCCAGTCTATTCATAGTGAGGATTGTTCTGGCCCAGGTGCAGAACCCTGCACTTGTGCTTTTTGAACCTCATGAGGTTCACCTGGGCTCACCTCTCCAGCAGAGTCAAATAGTAATTTTGGTACACAGCCACACATGGACATGAGTAGTGCAGGTATTATACTCGTTAGTAGTGCAGGTATCATCATTGTTTCAGTGAGCCCTTGCAGTGTGAACATAATGGGTGATGAAGTTGCTGCTCAGCCTACTCAGTCGAGTTGGTGCTTACTGCATAGAAGGCTTTAAAAAGTGCTGTGTTTACCTTGTGAAGCTCTGCTGCTCAGCCTCCTCCTTTTGATGAGACTCTGCATGGGGAAGGCCCTTGTTATATCTACATAAACATGAGAAAGAGGTTTTTTGGTTTTGTTTTTGTTTTTTTCCCCTGTGAGGGTGACAGCCTGGCACAGACTGCCCGGGGTGGGTGTGGAGTCTCCCTCTCTGGAGATATTCAAGAGGTGCCTGGATGCGTTCCTATGTGATCTGCTCTAGGTGCTGCTGCTCTGGTAGGGGGACTGGATGAGCTTTCCGGGTTCCTTCTGTGCTGGTTTCAGGCTAATTAGAATATTTTAATGAGAGAAATTAGATTTTTGGCTGTGAGTATTGTGTTCAGTTTTGGGCTCCCCAGTTTAAGAGGGACAGGGATCTGCTGGTGAAGGTCCAGCGGAGTGCTATGAGGATGCTGAGGGGACTGGAACACTGATGAGGAGAGGGTGAGGGATCTGAGGCTGCTCAGTCTTGAGAAGAGAAGACTGAGAGGAGATTTAATCAGTGTTTATAAATATCTGGGGGCTGGGTGTCAGGAGGGGGGACACAGGCTCTGCTCACTGCTCCCTGGGATAGGACAGGGAGCAATGGGTGTAAGTTGCAGCACAGGAGGTTCCACCTCAACACAAGGGGGAACTTCTTGATTGTAAGGGTCCCAGAGCACTGGCACAGGCTGCCCGGAGAGGTTGTGGGGTCTCCTTCTCTGGAGCCTTTCAAGGCCTGTCTGGATGTGTTCCTGTGTGCCCTGAGCTGGATTGTCTGGTCCTGCTGTGGCAGGGGGTTGGACTTGATGACCTCTTTGGATCCCTTCCAACCCCTGACATGCTGTGATCTGGAATGCTGTGTGGTAGAGCTACCTGGAATGCTCCCAAAAACATATGTCCTTTCTCAGAGGTCAAGGTGTTCTGCCAAGACCATTGACTTTTCAGTCTAGCCTTCAGCAAGAAAGTGTTCTGGGGACCCAGGCTGATTTGTTTTCTTCTGACCAAAAGAAAGAAATGTTGTAGGTTAGGGGAAAGGAAGAGTTAATTGGTATAAGCGATAAAGAACATCCTCCAGGGACTAGAAGGTCCTGGGGGGGAGGACACAGGACATTGTAATTGTTTAGTCTGTCCTGTTTTCTTGCATAGAATCATAGAATGGTTTAGGTTCGAAGAGACCTCAAAGATCATCCAGTTCCAACCCCCCTGTGCCATAGGCAGAGACACCTCCCACTAGAACAGGTCGCTCAAGACCTCATCCAGCCTGGCCTTGAACACTTCCAGGGAGGGAGCAGCCACAACCTGTTACAGTATCTCACCAAATCACTCTGAGAAGAACTTCTTCCTGACATCCAGCCTATACCTCCCCTGGCACAGCTTGAGACTGAGCAATGAGGTCTGCCCTGAGCCTTCTCCTCTCCAGGCTGCACACCCCCAGCTTCCTCAGTCTCTCCACACAGGGCTGTGCTCCAAGCCCCTCACCAGCTCTATCACCCTTCTCTGGACATGTTTCAGTACCCCAGGCCACTGGAACACCCAGTACCACCAGGTCCAGAGGGCACTGCTCTGAATCCTAACTGTTTTGTTTTGTCTTATGCTGCTTCTGATTCCTGTTGTCCATCTTCTGAAAGATGCTCTTCTTTCATTGCTGCTGCTGCTTGTGTTGATCCTCCCAACATAGCATCAGTGTAGGCAGTTGACATAGAGGTTTTATTTTTTGTGCAGTCACTGTGAAAATACTAAAGAATGATGCCAAAAGACGCTGATTCTGCTGGTAAACTCCCACTGATCCAAAAGGTCCTGTAGCACCTCTCCTATGAAAACAGGCTCAGAGAGTTGGGGTTGTTCGGTCTGGAGAGGAGAACGTTCTGAGGAGACCTTATTGTGGCCTTCCAGTATCTGCAGAGGGCTGCCAGAAAGCTGGGGAGGGACTTTTGAGGGTGTCAGGTAGTGATAGGACTGGGGGAATGGATCCAAGCTAGAAGAAGGAAGACTTAGATTAGATGTTATGAAGTTCTTCACCATGGGCGTAGTGAGAGACTGTCACAGGTTGCCCAGGGAGGTGGTGGAAGCCTCATCCCTGAGGGAGATTTTCAGCATGAAGGTGGTGAGAGACTGGAACAGGTTGCCCAGTGAGGTGGTGGAAGCCTCATCCCTGGATATTTTTCAGGCCAGGCTGGATGTTGCTCCAGGCAATCTGATCTAAGGTGAAGTGTTCATGCCCATGTCAGGGGGGGTTGAAACTGGGTGATCCTTGAGGTCCTTCCCAACCTGACAATTCTGTGATTCTGGTTTTTGTTTGTTTGTTTGGGGTTTTTTTTAGCCCTGACCTTAAAATAGTCCCTTTAGTCACTCAGAATCCCACAAACAATTTTCTGTCCTAGTCAGTTTCGTTTGACAGAGCTTTGGCATTTTAGACAAAAGGATCTGCCCTAGTGTGTCTGTGGTAAAGTCATCCTTTTTTTTATTTTTTTTTTTTCTCTGCAGTGCCATTTGTTAATTCTTCCACAGTTCTTGTGTGAGGATGATTTGATTCCTCAATTCTAGGACCGAGGATCTATCTCTTTGACTTCATAATAATTGTGATGATTTTTCTAAATGCTCAGTGTAAGGTCCTGCACCTGGGTGGGTGCAATCCCAAGCACAACTGCAGGCTGGGTGGGGAATGGCTGAGAGCAGCCTTGAGGAACAGGACCTGGGGGTCTGGGGTGACGAAAAGCTGAAGATGAGGCTGCAGTGTGAGTGCAGCCCAGACAGCAACTGTGTGCTGGGCTGCAGCAAGAGCAGCTGTGGGCAGCAGGGCAAGGGAGGGGATTCTGCCCCTTGGCTCTGCTCTCGTCAGACCCCACCTGGAGTACTGTCTGCAGCTCTGCAGCGCCCAACACAAGAAGGACATGGAAATGTTGGAGCCAGTGCAAAGGAGGCCACCAAGATGGGGAGAGGGCTGCAGCAGCTCTGCTGTGAGGACAGGCTGAGAGAGTTGGGGCTTTTCAGCCTGGAGAAGAGAAGGCTGCCAGGAGACCTTGGAATGGCCTTACAGGATCTGAAGGGGGCTCCAGGAGGTCTGGGAAGGGACTATTGACAAGGTCTTGTAATGACAGGATAACAGGAATGGGTTTAAACTGGCAGAGGAGAGATTGGAAGTTAGGAGGAAGTTGTTTGCAGTGAGGGTGGTGAAACACTGGCACAGATTGCCCAAGGAGGTTGTGGCTGCTCCCTCCCTGGAGGTGTTCAAGGCCAGGTTGGATGAGGCCTTGAGTGACCTGATCTAGTGGGAGGTGTCCCTGCCTATGGCACAGGGGGGTTGGAACTGCATGAGCTTTGAGGTGCCCACCAACCTAAGCTATCCTGTGATTCTCTTCTCTATGTATCCTCTTTCCATCTCTTTCGCTGTGTCATCATTGGAAAGTAAGGTAAGACATCTGACTTCTGGCCTAGGAAATAAGACAAAAATGAGAAACTGAATGTTTTATGTAAGTCAGGAGTCCAAAATGGCCTCCTTGTTGACTGAAATCTGGGAATAATTTAGTTAAGATAAACACTGGATATATGAGATGCTATTAGAGAAGAACAGAGTAGAGAAGAACAGAACAGAATAGAATCAGTATCTTGGAAGATACCTCCAAGATCATCCAGTCCAACCTATCACCCAGCCCTTGCCAATCAACTATACCATGGCACTAAGTGCTTCATCTAATGTTTTCTTGAGCACCTCCAGGGACAGTGACTCCACCACCTCCCTGGGCAGCCCATTCCAATGCCAATCACTCTCTCTGCCAACAACTACCTCCTAACATCCAGCCTAGACCTCCCCTGGCACAACTTGAGACTGTGTCCCCTTGTTCTGTTGCTGATTGCCTGGCAGAAGAGCCCAACCCCGCCTGGCTACAACCTCCCTTGAGGTAGTTGTAGAGAGCAATGAGGTCTGCCCTGAGCCTCCTCTTCTGCAGGCTGCACACCCCCAGCTCCCTCAGCCTCTCCTCTTGGGGCTGTGCTCCAGGCCCCTCTCCAGCCTTGCTGCCCTTCTCTGGACACGTTCCACTACCTCAACATCTCTGTTAAATTGAGTGGCCCAGTAATGGGCACAGCACTCAAGATGTCAGCAGAAGAGCAGCTCTACTCGGGTGTTTGTTCTCCAGTATGGCTCAGTGATATGCTGCAAAAAGCCTCCCAGCTGCCAAAAATCCTACTAACAAATGTCTCTGCGTTTCATACCCTGGGTGGCTTTAAAGCTGTATTAAATATTGATGGGAGAGAGACCTGCTCCTGAAATAGCTCTGAGATAAAACACTGGGGGAAGTGAGAAGCCTCTGGTAGAGGCATGAGCAGCATTGCTCTGGTCGAGATTTTCTCCCCTTCTGTGAATTGCTGCAAACAGTCCTTGTTTGCAGAAGGTCTCCTAGGTTTGATTGAGGTTGTAAAAGAGCTAATAGGCTTGTGAAGGATGTGGTGAGGAGGCCACTGGCTACCTCTTGCTCGGGTTGCAGAGATGTTAATTGAGCCTCGGGATGAGGCATGCAGGACAACTGCTTTTCCTTTTACCTGGAGAGTGTGTTAGTAGCCTGCAGCTTAATTGGATACGGGGAGGGGAGTTCCCTTCTCGTCTGGGATCTTATCTTGTCAGTAGAGTGAAATCTCAGCTTTCATTGAAGCTAATCCCCCTCTACTCCACCCTGCTGAGTAGTAGTACTCCTCACCTGGAGTACTGCGCCCAGTGCTGGAGCCCCTTGGACAAGAGGGATGGAAGATGCTGGAGGTGTGCAGAGAAGGGCCACGAGGATGCTCAGAGGGCTGCAGCACCTCTGCTATGAGCACAGACTGAAAGAGTTGGGGCTGTGCAGTCTGGAGAAGAGGAGGCTCCGAGGTGACCTTCCAGGATCTGCAGGGAGCCTACAGAAAAGGTGGGGAGCGACTTTTGAGGCTGTCAGGGAGTGCCAGGACTGGGGGAATGGAGCAAAGCTGGAGGTGAGGAGGAAGTTGTTGAGCATGAGAGTGGTGAGAGCCTGCAATAGGTTGCCCATGGAGATGTTTGGGGTCAGATCCCTGGAGGTGTTTGCAGCCAGGCTGGCAGAAGCTGTGGGCAGCCTGCTCTAGGGTAGGGTGTCCCTGGGCATGGCAGGGGGGTTGGAACTGGCTGATCCATATGGTCCCTTCCAACCCTGACTGATTCTATGATTCTAATCCATTTGCTGCAGCCTGCACAGGAAGTGCTTGGTAACCTGAGCAGAGAATAAGGCAGGCATTGCACACACAATGAAAACAATCTCTTAAAAGATAGCTAACATTTTATTAAAGCTTCTGGTGTCTGCCTCCTTAATGACGGTTTGATGACTGATGGACCTTCATTAATAAATTATAGTATTTTAATGTTTCTGTCTGTTCTCTGTAATTCACTTTTTTTGCCCGTGAGTTCTGTATGGTCCCAGCACCAGCAGTTCAACAAGAACTGGATGCAGTGCTCATGGCACAGAGTCACAGAATTGTTAGAGTTGGAAGGGACCTCAGGGAGCATTCAGATCTAACCCTCCTGACACGGGCAGGGACCCCTCCCACTAGAGCAGGTTAGAATCATAGAATCAGTCAGGGTTAGAAGGGACCACAAGGATCAGCCAGTTCCAACTCCCCTGCCATGCCCAGGGACACTTTACACTAGAGCAGGCTGTCCACAGCGTCTGCCAGCCTGGCCAAAAACACCTCCAGGGATCTGGCCCCAAACACCTCCCTGCAGGGGCAACCCATTCCAGCCTCTCACCACTCTCATGCTCAACAACTTCCTACCCACGTCCAGTCTGAATCTCCCCACCTCCAGCTTTGCTCCATTCCCCCTAGTCCTGTCACTCCCTGAGAGCCTCAAAAGTCCCTCCCCACCTTTTTTGTAGGCCCCCTTCAGATCCTGGAAGGCCACAAGAAGGTCACCTGGGAGCCTCCTCTTCTCCAGCCTGCACAGCCTCAATTCTTTCAGTCTGTCGTCATAGCAAAGGTTACCCAGGGCCACATCCAGCCTGGCCTTAAAAAACCTCCAGGGATGAGTCTTCCACCACCTCCCTGTGCAACTTGTGCCAGTCTGTCAGCACCCTCATGCTGAAGAACTTCTTCCTCCCCTCCTGTAGCTTGGATCCGTTCCCCTTAGTCCTACTACTACTTGACATCCTAGTAAGTCCTTCTGCAGCTCTCTTGTAGCTCCCTTCAGATATTGGAAGGCCACCATGAGGTCTCCTTGGAGGCTTATCTTCTCCAGACTGAATAGCCCAAGCTCTCTCAGCCTGTCCTCACAGCAGAGCAGCTCCAGCCCTCCAATCATCCTCATGGCCCTTCTCTGGACACCTTCCAGCACCTCCAGATCTTTCTTGTAAAAGGGGCTCCAGTACCGGATGCAGCACTCCAGGTGGGGCCTCACCAGAGCAGTGTAGAGGGAGAGAATCACCTCTCACCCTGTGGGCCACACTTCTCTTGGTGCAACCCAAGATACATTTGGTGTTCTGGGCTGTCCTTAGGAACTGTGCCATTAAAGGTCTGCCATCCAATGTCAGTTCTCAAGGCAGCCATGCTGGTAAAGGCTATGGCTTTATTTGATCCTTACTGCTGGGACAGGCAGTATCAACTTTCCCTGGCAAAAGTGGTAGCAAGTGACTGTTTGGGCAATTAACAAGGCAGGTATTATGAAATACGTAATTTTTATTTGCAAAAAAGTCCTGCCCACAAACTGTGTACAAAGCAGTTAAATTTAGGTTCTAGTTTGTTTGGGAAAATCTTCACAAGGATGCTTATGTGCAATTCATTTATTTAGGAGAATCAGAACATTGGAAAAGTTTATTCACAAAGTGGCTTTGCCCCACTTATGCATAGGCAGCCCAGAGCTCCGGGGAAAGCTTGTTGTACTCACAGCAGTGGAGTAGCATTCAGAGCTAGTCCCTGGCTCCTTTGTGGCAGTGTTGGAGCTGCTCTGTGTCTTGATAGCTGTTGAGAGGCTTCGAGATCTTCCCAGGCTTCAGCAGGGTGCTGGGAAAGAGGCAGATGAGCTCTGACCTCATCCTGGTTCCTCCTGGCATGGAGGTTTGCAGAGGTGCAGGCAGGAGCTCTTGCAGCTGTGCAGAGAGCAGGATGTGTGTGGCACTGCTCACCATGGCGTGAGGCACTTAATGCCTTCTCCTGGGAAACTTGAGGCATTTCAGTTTCCAGGTTGTTCAAGCCCAAAACATTAGGGCTAAGCTGATCTGAAGCAGGAGGCAGACCAGACCACATTGTTCAAGCCGACCAGTCCGTAGAGCAGAGCAGCACACAGAGCAGTGAGGCAGAAGCAGCACAGAGCAGCTCTACTGCTTGCAACTTAGCTCCATTGATATTCTTTGCCTGAGTGCAAAGCCTCCTTTGGCCACAGAGACTCACCCATCAGAATAGCATTTGCAAAGCTGACTACTTTAGGTGAACCCCAGGGCTTGCTTACCCTTGTTTGGGCAAGACACTAACAAGTGCCTAAATACCAGTGGGTACCTGTTAATCACTTTGGGAGGGGACATAATGGCCCAAGCCTTTGTTTTCCTCCCTCCCTTGCTACCCCCATGAGGAGAAGGGTGAGGCAAGCCAGGACATCTAATAGGCCTATTAGCTTTCCATGACAGGATTGTCAGTGCATCCACTTCTGAGCTATGACTTCCCCTGAACTGGTGCCAGTGACAACACTTTCAATTTTGGATAAAATTCAAGACTTCATTAGATAAAGATGTTGTGCTCTGCCTGGTGCTTTTTATGTCTTTGTTAGACGCTGGAGTCTTCTAAACACTTGGTCTCTGCATCGAGTGCAGTTCTGAGTTTTTTGACAATCATTCCCTTGCAAAAGGTCCTTTTGACTTCTGATGAGCTCTGTGTGTGCTTTGGAAGTGCTGCTGTTTGCCTTGTTCGTTGTGGTCATTAGTGTGGTTGTATCCTTTCTAGTAAAGCCCGGGAGTTACATTATTATTTTCATTTTATAGAGAGCAAACTAATAGGAGTGGTTTATAAAACGAAGACCACGAGCAGCCCTTAGGCATCCCCTAAAATTATTTGTATCTTTCAGGCCTGTAAGAAATATGCATATATCATAATTTTGTTTTACTACTTTTGTATTGGTTTAAAGCATGTAAGGCCTGGGGTGGGGCTTGTATTTGTAGATCACAGAACCCTAGAGGTTGGAAGTCACCTCCAGAGATCATCTAGTACAGCCCCCCTGCCAAGGCAGGATCCCCTAGGGTAGTCCACACAGGAATGCATCCAGGTGAGTTTGGTTAAGTCCCCAGAGAAGGAGACTCCACAACCTCTCTTGGCAGCCTGTGCCAGGGCTCTGGCACCCTCACTCTAAAGAAGTTTCTCCTCATGTGCAGCTGAAACCGTCTCTGTTCCAGTTTGTATCCATTACTCCTTGTTTTATTGCTGCTGACCACCCAAAAGAGCTTGCCCTACTTTTCCCCCCGACCCCGCCACTTGACACCCACCCCTCAGATGTTTGGACACATTGCTCAGGTCCCCTCTCAGCCTTCTCTTCTCCAGATTAACCAGCCCCAGGGCTCTCAGTCTTTCTCCATAGGGGAGATACTCAAGTACCCCAAACATCCTGGTGGCTCTCTACTGGACTCTCTCCAGCAGGTCCCTGTTTCTCCTGAACTGGGGAGCCCAAAACTGGACACAGTATTGTAGGTGTGGTCTCAGCAGGGCAGAGTAGAGGTGGAGAAGAACCTCCCTAGCCCTGCTGGCTACAGTTTTCCTGATGCCCCCCAGTCTGACATTGTCTCTCTTGCCCCCAAGGTGATACTGCTGGCCCATGCAGAACTTGCTGCTCACCAGCACTCCAAGGTCTTTCTCCATGGGGCTGCTTTGCATGATGCTTAAGCTGTTTGAATAGTGGCTTTAGCTTCATTATGTTGTTTATCTGAATGCAGACATAATTACATTGATGCAGGAGTGTGAAATCCAGTTGCCATGCCTGTATGAGAGAGGTGCCAGAAGCTGTAGGGGTTCCCTGCAGCACTGGAGCAATGCATTTCTTCTAGCCAGGGAGGTGTCTGGGGGTTTTGGTGACACGTTTTCCTTGCACATAAAACAGGCCACAGAGGTGTCACCTTCCCACCGCCAGGGAGTTATGCAACAGTCAGCCTGAGTTTGTGACAGGATTATTTTATGAAATGATCTTTTGTGGCTCTTCTGCAAGTGGCCCTTTAGGTTCCTGGAGCAGTGCATGGTGTGGTGTTGCTTTGGAGTGACTTGAGGGAAGCGAGCTTATTTGTCATAAAAAAAGAAAGAAAGAATAGAATAGAGTAAGCCAGGTTGGAAGAGACCTCCAACATCAGCCAGTCCAACCTAGCACCCAGCCCTAGCCAATCAACTAGACCATGGCACTAAGTGCTTCATCCAGTCTTTTCTTGAACCCCTTCAGGGACAGTGATTCCACCACCTCCCTGGGCAGCCCATTCCAATGCCAATCACTCTCTCTGCCAACAACTTCCTCCTAACATCCAGCCTGAACCTCCCCCGGCACAACTTGAGACCGTGTCTCCTCATTCTATTGCTGGTTGCCTGGGAAAAGAGCCCAAGCCCACCTGGCTACAACCCTCTTTCAGGTAGTTGTAGAGAGCAATGAGCTCTGCCCTGAGCCTCCTCTTCTGCAGGCTGCACACCCCCAGCTCCCTCAGCCTCTCCTCACAGGGCTGTGCTCCAAGCCCCTCACAGCCTTGCTGACCTTCTCTGGACACCTNCAGCCTGGAGGGATGCCTGGGGTTGTTGTGGCCAAAGTGTAGAACCCTACACTTAACCTTGTTCAATCTCATCCCATTGGCCTCTGCTCACCCATCCAGCCTGTCTAGGGCCCTCCTACCCTCCAACAGATCTACACCTGCTCCTAACTGAGTGTCATCTGCAAACTTACTGATGCTGGACTGAATCCCCTCATCGAGGTCATCAATAAAGATATCAAATAGGATCAGGCCTAGCACTGATCTCTTAAGTCACTGAAATAATGAGACCAGAGTTCTGTAATAATGGAATGGTTTAGGTTGGAAGGGACCTCAAAGCTCAGCCAGTTCCAACCCCCCTGTGCCATAGGCAGGGACACTTCTCACTAGAACAGGTCACCTAAAGCCTCGT
This sequence comes from Psilopogon haemacephalus, assembly GCA_013396835.1. Taxonomy (NCBI): domain Eukaryota; kingdom Metazoa; phylum Chordata; class Aves; order Piciformes; family Megalaimidae; genus Psilopogon; species Psilopogon haemacephalus. The sequence continues at coordinate 28,932 of VWZI01006034.1, forward strand.
GCAGCCTGGCCTTGAACACCTCCAGGGAAGGAGCAGCCACAACCTCCCTGGGCAACCCCTTCCAAACTCTTTGGATGAGGTGTAAACACTCCTTCCTGCTAGCAATTCTGAGTCTACGATTCCTGTGCTACTTTCTTCTTCCGTTTACTTTGTAGTCCTATTCTTTAATGAGTAATTAAAGGTCCTGATTGTCGCTGCCAATGAAATGCATTCATTACAGGTCACCCTCCCTTTATAGTGGCTGCTGGTACAAGGTTGTACTTTCAGTGTGTGCTGGTTTGAGGTTAATTGGAATATTTTCATAAGAGAAATTAGATTATCTCCTGAGAAAGGAAGATATTGGTGAGGTCTCCTTCACTCAGATGTTTGCTGACAGATAGAAAAGAAAGAACCCAAACATAGCTAAGGCAGAGCTGCTTGGGTCCGAGCTCTGGGCTGTTGGTGTCTCCCTTCCCTCAGCTTTCAGCTGGATCTGTATAACCCAACTAATCAGTTCCTGCTTCTAACCCCCCTGGTCCATCTTCCCTGTTTACCTGGCATGTAGGACAGATACTGGGATAAGATTGGGTGGTGAGGGGATGGAGGAAGGGTGGTTGGGAATCCCTCTTGGGGACTCTGATCTCTGGGAGGTTGAGGGGCTGTAGTGCTTCTGTATTACTTTTTTTACTGTATACAGCTGTAATAGATTGTAAATATCTGCTTGTATATTCTGCAGAGCTGTAAATATAAAGCTTCATTCCTTAACTTCCAGATGGCTGAGTCTAGTTTGGGGGGTTTCAAAAGTGTGGGGGGCAAGATAACTCCCAAACCATCACACAGTGTGTTAAGAGAATTTGGTGCCTGTTGTATGTCAGTGTATCTGGGATATCATTGATGTTCCAGTTAAAATTATGACATTTAGAGAGATCTGGCTCTCCTGCTTTCTGAAATGCTATGCAAGTTGCCAACTGTAATAATGAATATCAATTAACATCATGAATATGTAGCCATCATATTATTACTTTCCCCCCCCCCTTGAATATTGTGAAGTGAGAGAAAGATCAAGTCCATTGGAGGGCTATGAGGATTATGAGGGGACTGAGGCACTGCCTGATGAGGAGAGGATGAGAGACCTGGGGCTGTTTAGTCTGGAAAAGAGAAGACTGAGAGGGGATTTAATCAATGTTCATAAATATCTGAGGGCTGGTCAAGAGTGGGGGGACAGGCTCTGCTGACTTGCTCCCTGGAATAGAACAAGGAGCAATGGATGAAAGCTGCAGCGCAGGAGGTTCCAGCTCAACACAAGGGGGAACTTCTTGACTGGAAGGGTCCCAGAGCACTGGAGCAGGGTACCCGGAGAGGTTGTGGAGTCTCCTTGTCTAGAGACATTCAAGGCCTATATGGGTGTGCTCCTCTGTGATCTGTGCTAGATTGTCTGGTCCTGCTGTGGCAGAGGGGTTGGACTTGATGATCTCCTTTGGTCCCTTCCAACCCCTGACATCCTGTGAACTAAGATGAAAGGGAGAGGTAAAAGCAGCTGCCAAGGTGTCAGTTTTAATATTGGCTTTCAGTTCCAACAGAAAACTTAAAACAATTATTGGAGCAAAGAAGGAAGCAACAATATGAGCCCCTTGCTGATGAGATTATAAACATTTATTGAATGATTGCTGTGTTTCTTCAGCAGGCCATGCCAGCAGCTAGAATTAATCATCAGCGTGGATATAAATACCCATGTACCATAAATAGTATTTGTGTAAGGCAACTTTGACAGTCCTCCTGCTACGTGCAGGCTTCAGTAGGCAACTTCATGTTTAGTGCTTTTCAGCTGAAAAGAGCAAGGGGCAGTGCTGTGGCTGGGCAGAGAATCACAGAATTGTCAGGGCTGGAAGGGACCACAGGGATTATGTAATTCCACCCCACCTCCCGTGGGCAGGGACACCTCACACTAGGTCAGGTAGCCCAGAGCCACATCCAGCCTGGCCTTCAAAGCATCCAGGGATGAGGCTTCCACCACCTCCCTAGGCTACCTATGCCAGTCTCTCACCACACTCATGCTGAAAAACTTCTTCCTAATGTCTAATATAAATCTCCCCTCCTCTAGCTTTGTTCCATTCCCCTCAGTCCTATCACTACCTGACAGCCTAAGAAGTCCCTCCCCAGCTTTCTTGTAGCCCCCTTCAGATACTGGAAGGCCACAAGAAGGTCTCCTTGGAGCCTTCTCTTCTCCAGACTGAACAACCCCACCTCTCTCAGTCTCTCCTCATGGGAGAGGAGCTCCAGCCCTCACATCATCCATGAGTCCTTAATGAAGAGCTTCTGGCTTGTTTTTGCTGTGGCATTTGTGTTGGATGGCAGAGGCTGCGCTGAGTCCTGGAGCAGCATCTTGTCTGACCTTCTCACCCCCCTCCTCATTGGGACTCATCCCTCCCTTGAGAGCTGGAATGTCCAGATGTCTGGCACGAGTTGCTGCTGCAGCATGCAAAGAGAAGTAATGTTTGTAGGTATGAAAGCTGTATAAGCCTAACCAGTGTGGAAATCCAGCCAGGAGGCATCTCAGGATGTAACCTTTAAGTCGCTACATGCCTTTGATGATAATCTCTCCATGCTCTAGTTCTCCACCTATGAAATGAGGTTAATGGTAACCTCTCCCTCACAGTCATGCTAGGAAAGTAAATTAGCGTTTGCTAAGCACTCAAACGCTGCAGCCCTGAGCACCACAGCAGAACTCAGGAGGAAATTAATGTCTGCCTGGAGAGAAGAGCTGGAGTAGCACGTGGGAACTAAGGCGTGGATTTACTTTTTGAGCCACGAGGGGAGAACAAGGTCCTGAGTAATTTTTCAGGTAGTTAAAATAATTTATTTGGGGCATTTAATGAGCCAAAGTCTCCCACAGGTAGTAGGGCATCAGGTAATTAAAGATTGGGTTGCAGTGCATATGCAAAAGGAGGCCAGAGTGAGGGAGGCTTGCTGGGGAAGTCTCAGCTCTGACACTTGCAGCTTGCAGTTGGCTTTGCTGGTGGTGTGTGAAGGGGGTAGAGAATATGGAGCAGCAGTTCCTTGGGCTTTAGGACGCAGTGGAAATTCCATAACAGCAGGTTGCAGACAATGCTTGGTGTAAATCAGCCAAAACCTTATTGGTGTTAACAAATATCTGAGTGCTGGGTGTCAGGAGGTGGGGGACAGGCTCTCCCCACTTGCTTCCCTGGGATAGGCCAAGGAGCAGTGGATGGAAGCTGCAGCACAGGAGGTTGCAGCTCAACACAAGGGAGAACTTCTTGACTGGAAGGGTCCCAGAGCACTGACACAGGCTGACCAGGTTGAGACTTTGAGTGACCTGTTCTAGTGAGAGGTGNGGTTGAGCCTTTGAGTGACCTGTTCTAGTGAGAGGTGTCCCTGCCTGTGGCACAGGGGGGCTGGAACTGGATGAGCTTTGAAGTCCCTTCCAAACTTTAGGTGCATTTAACAAGGTCTGTGTTCGCTCAGGGCTGTGTTATTTTGGATAACACAATTGCTTTCCTGGAGGGAGAAATTCCTTGTTCAGCAGTGTTCTGTCAGCTGGTAGCATCTCTGTTGGGGAGGGAATTCATAGAATCACAGAATGGTTTAGGTTGGAAAGGACCTCAAAGCTCATCCAGTTCCAACCCCCTGTGCTATAGGCAGGGACACCTCCCACTAGATCAGGATGCTCAAGA
>VWZI01006034.1:36352-63416 GCA_013396835.1 Psilopogon haemacephalus
CTGGGAGCCTCCTCTTCTCCAGACTGCACAGCCCCAACTCCTTCACTCTGTCCTCACAGCAGAGGGGCTGCAGCCCTCTGAGCATCCTCATGGCCCTTCTCTGGATACTCTCCAGCATGTCCACATCCCTCTTGTCCCAGGGTCTCCAGGACTGGATGCAGTACTCCAGGTGGGGTCTCACCAAGGCAGAGTAGAGGGGGAGAATCACCTCCCTGGCCCTGCTGGCCACACTTCTCCAGCCTCTGCTTGGCTTTCTGAGCTGCAAGTGCACACTGCTGCCTCACGTTGAGCTTTTTGTCCACCAGCACCCCCAAGTCCCCTCTCCTTAGGGCTGCTCTCCAGCCAGTCCCTGCCCAGCCTGGATTTGTGCTTGGGATTGCCTCGAACCATATATATATATATATATGTATGTATATATAATATATTTATGTACATATACTATATATAATGTGTATATGTATTTTTAAAAAATTAAACCTAGAAGAGAATCTGAGAAGCCAGCAATATTTCTTAAAAATCTGCAATTGTTTAATAGGTGAATGATGTAAATAAATATATCATGTTGAGAAGCTCATCATGAGCCTGCAGTGTGCACATGCGGCTCAGACAGCCAACCGTGTCCTGTACTGCATTAAGAGAGGCATTACCAGCAGGGCAAGGGAGGTGATTCTCCCCCTTTACTCAGCTCTCGTCAGACCCCACCTGGAGTACTGTGTGCAGTTCTGGAGCCCCCAGCACAGGAAGGACATGGAACTCTTGGAGAGAGTCCAGAGGAGGGCCACGAAGATGCTCAGAGGGCTGCAGCACCTCTGCTATGAGGACAGGCTGAAAGAGTTGGGGCTTTTCAGCCTGGAGAAGAGAAGGCTTTGGGGAGACCTTATAGCAGCCTACCAGTATCTGAGGGGGGCCTACAGGAGGGCTGGGGAGGGACTGTTCACAAGGTCTTGTAATGACAGGACGAGGGGGAATGGGTTTAAATTGGCGGAGGGGAGATTTGAACGGGATGTTAGGAGGAAGTTCTTCCCAGTGAGGGTGGTGAGGCACTGGAACAGGTTGCCCAGGGAGGTTGTGTCTGCTCCCTCCCTGGATGTGTTCAAGGCCAGGCTGGATGAGGTCTTGAGCGACCTGATCTAGTGGGAGGTGTCCCTGCCTGTGGCAGGGGGTTGGAACTGGATGATTTTGAGGTCTCTTCCAACCTAGACCATTCTATGATTCTATATATTTTTTTTCCCCAGTTGATTATTGTAGTGATCAGAAATGAGCAATAGTTCTCAGAAGGCCCCTGGATGATTTATCTGTCTGTAGGCTCCTAATTTAATTTTGTGGAATCTGGACAAATTGTCCATTTTTTTGGAAGTACAGCCTAATACAGTAAAAAAGAGCAGAGCATGGGTAGAGAGAAGTTAGCTCATGATATCTAAATGAGAGAACATAGATTTAGGTGCTTTGGTGCTATATTTATCTCGCTGTGTACTGTGACATCTTGGGCTTTTTCCCTTTTTTTGGGGTTATTTTTTTGTTTCCTTTACTGATGACTGTACTTAAATCCTTCAACTGAGCGACCCTGTTTTATTTGTTTATTTCTTTTCCCAAAGAGGGAATTTAATTAATTTTCTGAATAACAAGCCTTGGAACCTCTTGCTCTTCATGCATCTTGAAATCCTTTTAAAGTACTTGAAAATGTACATGGTTAGTTATGGTACAGAGTACCCCTTGTATTTTCCATCTCTTTCTCTTGCAGTTTTGACATCAAATCATATTGCAAAAGGGAGGAAGGGAACACATCCCATCTGCAGTCACTCAATCCTCATGCTAGCAAGGGCTTACTACTCACATTTACACTTGCAAGGACACCTAAATAGGTGTGTGTCTTACTACTACAAAGCTGTAAACTCCTGCTTGTTGTCTACAGGTCTAGGGAGGTTCTTCTCCAGCTCTGCTTTGCCCTGGTGAGACCACACCTGCAATGCTGTGTCCGGATTTGGGCACCCCAATTCAGGAGAGAAAAGGACCTACTGGAGAGAGTCCAGCAGAGAGCCATGAGGATGAGTGGGGGACTTGAGCATCTCCGCTATGGAGAGAGACTGAGAGCCCTGGGGCTGGTTAGTCTGGAGAAGAGAAGGCTGAGAGGGGATCTGAGCAATGTCTATCAAGAGCTGAGGGCTGGGTGTCAAGTGGAGGGGACCAAGCTCTTTTGGGTGGTGCACAGCAATAAGCCAAGGAGCAATGGATACAAACTGGAACAGAGAAGGTTTCACCTCCACATGAGGAGAAAATTCTTTAGAGTGTGGGTGCCAGTGGCACAGGCTGCCCAGAGAGATGTTGTGGAGTCTCCTTCCCTGGAGATTTTTCGAAACCCACCTGGTTGCATTTCTGTGTGGACTACCCTAGGGGATCCTGCTTTGGCAGGGGGGTTGGGCTCAATGATCTCTGTAGGTCACTACCAACCTTTAACATTCTGTGTTTCTGTGACATAGTATTGGAGGTCCCTTCTGACCTCTTAACATTCTGCGTTTCTGTGATACAGCATTGGAGGTCCCTTCCTGGAGAACAGGAGGCTCAGAGGTGACCTCATTGTTGTCTACAACTACCTAAAGAAAGATGGTAGCTATTTAGGGTTGGGCTCTTCTCCCAGGGAACCAGCAACAGAACAAGGGGACACAGTCTCAAGTTGTGCCAGGGGAGATATAGGCTGGATGTTAGGAGGAAGTTGTTGGCAGAGAGAGTGATTGGCATTGGAATGGGCTGACCAGGATGGTGATGGAGTCCTCATCTCTGGACATGTTCAAGAAAGGACTGGATAGAGCACTTAGTGCCATTGGCTAGGGCTGGGTCATAGGCTGGGCTGGCTGATCTTGGAGGTCTCTTCCAACCTGGCTTAGTCTGTCCTAGTCTAGTCTAGTCTAGTCTAGTCTTGTCTTGTCTAACCTCTGACATTCTGTGTTTCTGTAGCACAGCATTGGAGGTCCCTTCCAACCTCTTAACACTCTGTTTCTGTGATATAGCATGTGATGGTTGTTGATTTTTTTTTTGGGGGGGAGGAGTATTGTTGTTTTTTTTTAATGCACAATTTCAAGTACTGTGTCAGCCAGCTGCAAGTTGTGCTTATTTGTTTATTTAGAGCTGTGTGCAGTGCTCAGCAAAGCAGGAGGATGGTCAGTTGTAGATGTGGCAGCATGGTCGACAGATCTCCTGCCTAAGGTCACAGGGGGGATGCCTTAACATAAGGCTAAGTAAAAAAAAAACCAAAAACCAAACTATTTATAGGAAGCTGTACAGAGAAGAAGCAGAGAAAGTAAATGTTAAACAGCCTTTGCATCTGCAAATTCAGCTGTTTCACACCGATGGTGGTCTTGAGTTGTAATGTGGTTTTCTATGCCTCTTAAAATGCATGGGGAGCTTTATTTGCTTGTTTGTTTAATGCTGCTGCACAGAAAACAAAGCTCTGGAAAAGTTGTCTGCACTTTCCCTGATTGGTGTTTATTGTATCAAGCAGAATTGTGGACTTGATAGTGGGGTGGTTTTTTTTGGGTGAGGCTTTATGTTGTTGTCTCGGCTGCACCTTGCTGTAGGTCAGCCAAAGATTTGGTGATGCAAATGCCTGAGTACCTCCCATTAGTGTGAGTGCAGCCCAGAGAGCAACAATGTCCTGGCCTGCATTAAGAGCAGCTGTGGCCAGCAGGGCACGGGAGGGGATTCTGCCCCTGTGCTCTGCTCTCCCCAACTACAGTACTGTGCACTTCTGGAGCCCCCAGCAAAAGAAGGACATGGAACTGTTGCAGCCAGTCCAGAGGAGGGCAACGAAGACAATCAGAGGGCTGCAGCAGCTCTGCTCTGAGTACAGGCTGAGAGAGTTGGGGCTCTGCAGCCTGGAGAAGAGAAGGCTTCAAGGAAACCTTATAGTAGCCTTCAAATATTGGAAGGGGGCCTAGAGGAGGGCTAGGGAGGGACTATTGACAAGGTCTTGTAATGACAGGATGAGGAGGAATGGGTTTAAAGTGGCAGAGGGGAGATTGAAACTGGATGTTGGGAAGGAGTTGTTTGCAGTGAGGGTGGTGAGACACTGGCACAGGTTGCCCAGGGAGGTTGTGGCTGCTCCCTCCCTGGAGGTGTTCAAGACCAGGCTGGATGAGGTCTTGAGTGACCTGTTCTAGTGGGAGGTGTCCCTGCCTATGGCACAGGAGGGTTGGGACTGGATGGGCTTTGAAGTCCCTTCCAACTTAAACCATTCTATCATTCTATGATTAAGCTCTTCCTGTATTCCACAGTATCTTTAATTAATATATTCATTTTAATAGCCTTTAAGTAATTACCGATTCAGAAAACACGTTGTATGGTGTTGTAACTGGGTGATCTTTGAGGTCTCTTCCAACCTAAACCATTTTATGGTTCTGTGTACTAAGTATATCTCTAAGTATGTACTTGAATCATCTTTCCCCTGCGTATATGAGCTCATAAATGTAGTGCTAGCAATCCATAACGTGTCCATTCTTTGGAGGTTTTCAAGGCCAGGCTGGATGAGGCCTTGAGCAACCTGTTCTAGTGGGAGGTGTCCCTGCCTATGGCACAGGGGGGTTGGAACTGGATGATCTTTGAGGTCTCTTCCAGCCTAAACCCTTCTATGCTTCTATGACATGTAACTGCTGTTGTTAGCAATGTTGCAACTAAAATTTCTCAACGGTTTTGTCAAAAGCCTTTTGCTGAAGGTCCCTTCCAACATGAACCATTCCATGATTCTATGAGTAGCTCCACTGGTGGAGCTTCAATGCAAGGGCCTGTAGCAGTGAACCTTGAAAAAAAATGGTGTGTTTAGGCAGAAGGAAATGGTCATTCTCAGAGCTGCTTCCAAACGTTTGTTGCCTGCTTTGCATTTCGCTGCTCTGTTCCACTTGCTGGTGGAGGTCAAGAGGGAGGTTTTTTTTAGTCGAGAGATCATAGAATCATAGAATGGTTTAGGTTGGAAGAGACCTCAAAGCTCATCCAGTTCCAANTCGTCCTGTCATTACAAGACCTTGTGAACAGTCCCTCCCCAGCCCTCTTGTAGGCCCCCTTCAGATACTGGAAGATTGCTATAAGGTCTCCTGGAAGCCTTCTCTTCTCCAGGCTGCAGAGCCCCAACTCTTTCAGCCTGTCCTCATGGCAGAGGTGCTCCAGCCCTCTGATCATCTTCGTTGATCAGCCTCCTTTAGATTGTTTTCTCTGAGATGAGTTGTAAGCATTGGTCTTATTTCATTTTGGTTTGCAAGTGAAATTATTCAGACTTTTAAAAAAACAAACAAACACAAAAAAACCCCAAAAGAAAACAAAAAACCAAAACAAAAGCCAGTTGATTAGTTCTGCATTCTTTCATTTCATTGCATGCTTTCGACCTTGTTCATTTAAAGTTGAAGTGGAAAACCTGGGTCTGAAGGACCGCAGTTGACAGGAACTGCTAGCCTGGAGCACAAAACTCAATAATCATTGATTAATACACTTTACTGCTGATTTCTTGCCTCTGACAAAGCCAATTATTGTTGCCAGTCTCTTTTATACATGAGATTTTACTTAGAATTGAAAATGTTGGTCTGTAGTAATAATAATAACAACAGCAATGTTTTAAACTGTAACTGATGCAGGGGCTGAGGAAGGGAAGTTCCAAGGTCTCACCACTCTCATGGTGAAGAGCTTCCTCCTCACGTCCAGTCTGAATCTACCCATTTCTAGCTTTGTTCCATTCCCCTCAGTCCTGTCACTACCTGACATACTAAAGAATCCCTCCCCAGGTTTCTTGTAGGCCCCCATAAGATGCTGAAAGGCCACAATAAGGTCTCCTCAGAGCCTTCTTTCCTCCAGACTGAACAACTACAACTCTCTCAGCCTGTCCTCATAGGAGAAAAGTGCTCCAGCCCTCTGATCATCCTCGTGGCCCTTCTCTGGACACCTTCTAGCACATCCATAGCCCTTTTGTAACAGGGTCTCCAAAATTGGATGCAGTGCTCCAGGTGTGGGGTCTCACAAGTGCTGAGCAGAGGGCGAGGGTCACTTAGAATCATAGAATGGTTTAGGTTGGAAGAGACCTCAAAGCTCAGCCAGTTCCAACCCCCCTGTGCCATAGGCACACTTTAAATTATCAATTAGTAGCAACAACATAAAAACCCAAACAAACAAAAAACAAAACAAAAACCCAAAAAAACAAACCTTTACTTATTTTTCTAATAGTCCAACATTCTTCCACAGAAACTCTCTTCCACATTCCATTTGCACTGTCAGGTATGAGTTGACAGCTTACCAACAGCAGTGTACTCTGGTGGCCTAGAAGGCCAATGCCATTCTGGGGTGGATTAAATTGGCTGTGGTTAGAAGGTCAAGAGAGGCTCTCCTCCCCTTCTACTCACAGAATCATAGAATGGTTTAGGTTGGAAGAGACCTCAAAGATCATCCAGTTCCATCCCCCCTGTGCCATAGGCAGGGACACCTCCCACTAGAACAGGTCTTTCAAGACCTCATCCAGCCTGGCCTTGAACACATCCAGGGAGGGAGCAGACACAACCTCCCTGGGCGACCTGTTCCAGTGCCTCACCACCCTCACTGTGAAGAACTTCTTCCTAACATCCCATTTAAATCTCTGCTCTGCCAATTTAAACCCATTCCTCCTCATCCTGTCATTACAAGACCTTGTGAACAGTCCCTCCCCAGCCTTCCTCTAGGTCCCCTTCAGATACTGGAAGGTTGCTATAAGGTCTCCTTGAAGCCTTCTCTTCTCCAGGCTGAAAAGCCCCAACTCTCTCAGCCTGTCCTCATAGCAGAGCTGCTGCAGCCCTCTGATCATCTTTGTGGCCCTCCTCTGGACCCTCTCCAGCACTTCCCTCACCCTGCTGGCCACACTGCTCTTGATGCAGCCCAGGATCTAGTTGCTGATTCTGTTCAGCAAGCCTGTTTGAATGGTTTAGGGGGGGAGGTGAAAAAAATGAGCAAACTCCCTGACAGGCACAGTTCCTGCATCCTCAGGGGTTGTGACCACTCTGAACATTTTTGGGTTTCTGTCTGAAATTAGTTCCCCAGCTCTGTGTTTGCACCAGACTGAATATGGGAAGAAATTTTTAAGTGACATGAAGATGCTTGTAGTAGAGGTGGCTCCCTCCCAGGCCTGTCCAGTAGCAGGCTGTCTTCTCTGTTCCCTGGGGATTGATGCTTCTGTGCTGCTTATGATCTGATGGACAGCACTTGGCCCGGGGGAATATCAGCAATTCCTTACGCTGATATTCCCTAATTACTGATAACAGCTAAGGCAAATCACATCCTGTCATTTGCTGAAGAGTGATGGGAGTGCAAGGGGAAATTGAGGTTTGTTTACTTCTTTGGTTTTGCCTTTTTTACTTCCATTGGCAGCTTATGTATTTCTGCAGTGGGAATTGGGAACAGAGGCAGTGGGTTAGGAGGTGCCAGGGACAAGACACAATCCGTGCCCATCCTGTGTCCATCACTGCTCATTAACAAGCACAAGTACTACTTTAGCACCAAGTCTGGCCTCAGGACACCTTCTCCTTTGGTACATCAGATACAATCACAGGATAGCTTAGGTTGGAAGGGACCTCAAAGCTCATGCAGTTCCAACCCCCCTGTGCCGTAGGCAGGGACACCTCTCACTAGAACAGGTCGCTCAAGGCCTTATCCAACCTGGCCTTGAACACATCCAGGGAGGGAGCAGCCACAACCTCCCTGGGCAACCTGTGCCAGTGTCTCACCACCCTCACTGCAAACATCCTAACATCCTGTTCAAATCTCCCCTCCACCAATTTGAACCCATTCTCCCTCATCCTGTCATTACAAGACAGTCCCTCCCCAACCTTCCTGTAGGCCCCCTTTGAGATATTGGAAGGCTACTGTAAGGTCTCCTGGCAGCCTTCTCTTCTCCAGGCTGCAGACCCCCAACTCTCTCAGCCTGTCCTCATAGCAGAGCTGCTGCAGCCCTCTAAGCATCTTTATGGCCTCCTCTGGACTGGCTGCAACAGTTCCATGTCCTTCTTGTGTTGGGGGCTCCAGAGCTGTACACAGTACCCCAGGTGGGGTGTGAGGAGAGCAAAGCAAAGGGGCAGAATCCTACTGAAGACATCAGATTTTGTAGCTTCTCTGCAGTTTTATCTTGGTGAATTTGAAGGCTAGGGACATTTTCATCCACATGGGATTTTTGAAGTGTGCAAGTGGCTGCAAAGAGACCTCCCAGCAAGGTGGTAGAGTCACCCTCCCTGGAGTTGTTTAAGAGGAGGCTGGATGAGGCACTTAGTGGCACGGGTTAGTTAATTAGAAGGCGTTAGGTGATAGGTTGGACTCAATGATCTCAAAGTTCTTTCCCAAGCTGTTTAATTCTGTGATTGTGTGAGATGTGCTCTTTCCCCCCCCCTCTATGTATTGTTTTCTGTACAGAACAGTGTGTGTCAATCTCAGGACTGCAAGTCCACTCTGTGGAAAAGGTTTGGATAACCTTTAACTCCGGGAGCCCTTCAGAGAGGAAGAATTTATAAGCGCGTTATAAAATATGTCAGTCTGCCTGCAACTTGTTTTTCAAGTGTCTAAGGTCTGATGCTGCCTAAAAATTATATGTCAGCTGTTTTGTTTTGGGAGCCTTGTGTTTATTGTCAGCAGGGGGGCCACCACTACTGCAGAGTAGGAAGAAATCTTGAGTTCACTTCCTCACTGCGTTTAATTTGAAACCAAGGTGTCAAAAGATGGGAAGGTGTGAGACCTGTTTTTACAAAAATTAAAATAACTGACCCATATGACACTCTCAGGTCTAGGCAGGTTGTCCTCCACCTCTACTCTACCTTGATGAGACCTCACCTTGAGTATTGCATCCTGTTTTGGGCTCCCAGTTCAGGAGGGACAGGGAGCTACTGGAGGGAGTCCAGCGAAGAGACACTTGGATGATATGGAGACTGAAGCATCTCTCTTTGGAAGAGAGGCTGAGAGATCTGGGGCTGTTTTCTGGAAGAGAGGAGACAGAGAATGCATAGAGGGACCTGGACAGGATGGAAAGGTGGGCACAAGCCAACCTCAGGAGGTTCAACAAGAGCAAGTGCTAGGTCATGTATCTGGGTCAAGGCAATCCCAAGTGCAAATCCAGGCTGGGCATTGACTGGCTGGAGAGCAGCTCTGAGGAGAGGGACTTGGGGGTGCTGGTGGAGGAAAAGCTGAAGATGAGGCAGCAGTGTGCCCTTGCAGCCCAGAAAGCCAAGCAGAACCTGGGCTGCAGCAGGAGATTCAGCTCTAGTTTTGCTTTAGCTTTCCTAATCTGATCTCTGGTTGCAGGAACAATGTCTTTGTGTTGGTCCCAGGTTACCTGTCCTTGCTTCCACTTTCTGTAGGCTGTCTTAAATATTTTTATAAATATAAACAAGTAAGTATATAAAAAAGGTAAATTTAAATGTCTTCTTGAGCAGTCTTCATGCTTCCTTCTTCTAGGCACTGAAAATGGCTGAGAGGATTGGTTCAGTGGTTGCAGAGCTGCTGTTTTGGGAATTTTAATGTCAAGCTGTGTAGGGAATACAAAAAAAAAAAAAATCTCTGAATCTGTTGGAACAGGGAATGACTTTTGTCAGTTTTGGGGAAACCAGGTTGGGGATTGATGGGTAAAATGAAGTGTGCTTAGATGTCTTAAATAATGGACTTGTTTCTGAGTGACTAATGCCCAACTGTTGAGAGTGAAGTTAATTTGCTAATGGGAATACTGGACCCTTTGAAAAGCCATTTCAAGCACCAAGGTATTTTTTTTTTCCCCCCAGAGAATTAATAATTAATCAAAGTGACTATATTAAATGTCAGTGAATATATCTGCACGTTGCCATCATACCTCTTTCTCAACAGGAGGTTCCCAGGCTCTAAATGATTAACACATTGAGATCTGTAATGTAATAGTAATGCTGGTGCAGAGGAAGGTAATGTACCTCTTGCTGCAAACGCTGCAGGTTGGTCTTGGTTACAAGCAGTGGTTATAGAATTGCTTTAAATGAGTTAATTCATCCCCATATCTTGTTAGAGATTGGTTTCTTTCCTCTCAGAAACCCAAGTGTACAGGGCCAGCTCCAGCTGTCACTTCCTCATGGCTTCCCTGGGCCACTGTAATGGGATAGCAGATGATAGAATCATAGAATTGTTTAGGTTGGAAGAGACCTTAAAGATCATCCAGTTCCAACCCCCCCTGTGCCATAGGCAGGGACACCTCCCACTAGATCAGGTCACTCAAGACCTCATCCAGCCTGGCCTTGAACACATCCAGGGAGGGAGCAGCCACAACCTCCCTGGGCAACCTGTTCCAGTGCCTTGCCACCCTTTTTGGTTGGAAAAGACCTTTCAGATTGAGCCTGAAGATGTTGCAGGGAAGATGCCTGGGTTGCAGAGAGCTACCTTTAGCCTAGGGAGGTTGTCTGGTAGAATTCCACTTAATGGAATTTACAGAACCACAGAATATCAGGGGTTGTAAGGGACCTTCAAAGCTCGTCCAGTCCAACCCCTCTGCCAGAGCAGGAGCACCTAGAGCAGATCACACAGGAACACATCCAGGCAACTCTGGAGTATCTCCAGAGAGGGAGACTCCACAAACTGCTTGGGCAGCCTCATCTAGGGTTCTGTCACCCTCACAGGGAAAAATTTCCTCCTTGTGTTTCTGTGGAACTTCCTATGCCTCAGCTCCCACCCATTGCCCCTTGTCCTGGCACTGGGCATCCTTCATGTGTTGGGGGCTCCAGAACTGCACACAGTACTCCAAGCGGGGTCTGATGAGAGCAGAGTGAATAAAAATAAGCAGAAAATGCAAACATTGACACTGGGAAGATGTTCTTACCTTCAGCTCTACCTCTTGCCTCCCAGGGGACTCAAGAGGCTCCTTTCTGCTGCTATGGCAGAAAGGAAGAAAATAATCTGGTTACAGAATTCCTTAGAGAGGGGCTTGGAAATATTTACTCACAAAATAGTATCAGACAGTAGCCAAAGTTTGGAGTCAATTCTGTCAATGTCTTGAAGGTGATTGCAGGCAGAGCATGTGGCAGGGCAGAGCGGGCAAAACAAAAGTAAAAGCGAAAGCAGCAAAGCCTGTGGCAAAAGGTTATTTATGGATTGCCTGAATGTAAATGGCCTCCATGGCCACAAAAACTCACCAATTAGAAGGCCACTTTGCCAAACCTGACCATGTTAGGTGAAGTCAGGAGCTTGCTTGCCCTTAGTTGTAGTGTAGGCAAGCTCTGGACCCTCAGAGTGGCTGTCTGCAAGCCTTTTGTCTGCTCCCTGTGCTCTGCTTCCTCTCGCCCAGCAGAGGGAAGGGACCATGGGATCATGCCTGGGTAAGCCAGGACATGAATATTCCACAACAGATAGTGGAAAAGAAATCTTTTGCACCAACCCAGGCCTCTCTGCTTGTGTGCTGTTGATAGTCCTCTCCTGCAGTGAATGACTTTTGGTGTGGGTGGACGTGCACTCATTTGAGATAGTTGAAAAGAAAATAAAAATCTTCTGGCCCTCTGTGAACAAAGTAAGCTCCTAAAAATCCACTTAAACGCAGGGCAGTCCAGAGCAGGTTGCAGTGCTCTCTGGAGCAGCACTGAATCACTTTGAATTCCAGATCTTTCATAATACTTTATTTTTGAGAGATATATACTCCCTATGTTATGCTATAGCACTCCTGTTGGTAGTGAATTTTTGTATACTGTAGCTGCCTTGTAGTTGTGGACCAGACAGGACAGAAAGGGTTCATAGAACTGTTGGGCATAGGATAGGATAGGATGGAATGGAATAGGGTAGGATAGGATAGGATGGAATGGAAAAGGATAGGATAGGACAGGATGGAATGGAATAGGACAGGATGGAATGGAATAGGACAGGATGGAATGGAATAGGATAGGATGGAATGGAATGGAATAGGATAGGATGGAATGGAATGGAATAGGATAGGATAGGATAGGATAGGATAGGATAGGATAGGATAGGATAGGATAGGATAGGATAGGATAGGATAGGATAGGATAGGATAGGATAGGATAGGATAGGATAGGATAGGATAGGATAGGATAGGATGGAATGGAATAGGATAGGATAGGATAGGATGGAATGGAATAGAAAGAATAGAATAAGCCAGGTTGGAAGGGACCTCAAGGATCATCCAGTTCCAACCTCCCTGCCATGGGCAAGGGCACATCACACTAGAGCAGGTTGCCCAGAGCCACATCCAGCCTGGCCTTAAACATCTCCAGGGATGAGGCTTCCACCACCTCCCTGGGCAACCTGTTCCAGTGTATCACCACTCTCAAGCTGAAGAACTTCTTCCTAATGTCTAATGTCTAGCTTGGATCCATTCCCCCCCAGTCTTGTCACTACCTGACACCCTCAAAAGTCCCTCCTCAGCATTCTTGTAGCCCCCTTCAGATACAGGAAGGCCACAATAAGGTCTCCTAGAAGGCTTCAAACTAAACAGTTCCAACTCTCTCAGCCTGTCCTCACAGCAGAGCAGCTCCAGCTCTCTGGTCATCCTCGTGGCCTTTCTCTGGACACCTTCCAGAAGATAAGGTTTGGTAGTGGGCTTCCTGTGAACTTGTGGCTCAGCTTGGTGCTTGAGAGATGGTGCCCGAGGCAGCAGCACTACTGTGTCAAGGAAGATTCATACTGCAGTGGGCTAAAGATTGCTGCTAATGCTCTGAGTCAGTAGCCAGCATCGTTTTCTTGAGGACTGGAGTTGCTCCAGGTAAGCTGCCAAGTGGCATTAATTTGTTATTTCTCATGGCTTTTCATGTCAGAGATGGCAGTGGCTTTAATAAGCTTGAAAGGTTTGGCTTAAAAATAGGGGAACTGAAGTTCTAAATGATCAAAAATATCAGAAGTTCAGCGTGAAAAAAAAAAAAAAAAAAAGTCAGTGGTTGTACAAAGGTAAATTTTAAGGCAGTAAGATCCATGGTGGCTGTGAATGAAGCTCAGTATGAGCTGTCAGTGTGCTCTTGCAGCCCAGAGAGCCAACTAGAGCCTGGGCTGCATGGAGAGAAGTGTGGACAGCAAGGTGTGAGGGAAGTGATCCTCCTGCTCTACTCCATCCTGGATAGACCCCACCTGGAGTACTGCATCCAGTTCTGGAGCCTCTATTAAAAGAGGGATAAGGATGTGCTGGAAGGTGTCCAGAGAAGGGCTATGAGGATGATCAGAGGGCTGGAGCTACTCTGCTGCAAGGAGAGACTGAAGGAATTCAGTCTGGAGAAGAGGAGGCTCCCAGGTGACCTTCTTGTGCCCTTCCAATATCTGAAGGGTGCCTACAAGAACGCTGGGGAGGGACTTTCCAGGAATTCAGGTAGTGATAGGACTGAGGGGAATGCAAGAAAGCTAGAAATGGGTAGATTCAGACTGGATGTTAGGAAGAAACTCTTCAGCACGAGGGTGGTGATAGCCTGGAATGGGTTGCCCAGGGAGGTGGTTGGGGCCCCATCCGTGGAGATGCTTAAGGCCAGGCTGGCAGAGGCTGTGGGCAGCCTGATCTAGGGTAGGGTGTCCCTGGGCATGGCAGGGGCATTGGAACTAGATGATCCTTGTCATCCCTTCCAACCCTGACTGATTCTATGATTCTATGAAGGCATCCAGAGAAGGGCCACAAGGATGCTCAGAGGGCTGGAGCTGCTCTGCTGTGAAGAGAGACTGAGAGAGTTGAGGCTGTTCAGCTTGGAGAGGAGAAGGCTCCCAGGTGACCTTCTTGTGGCCTTTCAGTATCTTAAGGGGACCTACAAGAATGCTGGGGAGGGACTTTTTAGAAAGTTGGGTAGCGATAAGACTGGGGGTAATGGAACAAAGCTAGGAAGGAGTAGATTCAGACTGGGTGTTAGGAAGAAACTCTTGAGCATGAGGGTGGTGAGAGCCTGGAATGGATTACTCAGGGAGGTGGTTGGGGGCCACATCCCTGGAGGTGTTTGCAGCCAGGCTGGATGAGGCTGTGGACAGCCTGCTCTAGTGTAAAGTGTCCCTGGGCATGGCAGGAGAGTTGGAACTGGCTGATCCTTGTGGTCCCTTCCAACCCTGACTGATTGTAATGATTCTCTGATTGTGTTCTGAGCTACATCTGTGTGTGTTGCCCCTAACCTTAACTGAGCAGCTTACAAAAGTCTTTGCAATGTAAATGTTGATTCGACTTGTTGGAAGCATGGCCTGAATAAAAGGCCTTTGAGGTAGGTAATGGAGAGTGCATTTACTCCCACAAAGATCACAGCTAATCCAGTTAGTCAGTGTGCTCAAGTAGTGAAAGAATTCCTTTTACTCTACAGCTGCATGTCTCCTGCCTCCCCCTGAGTTCTCCTCCTAGTGTTGATTTTCCAAAGTTGCTAATTAAGACTTAAGAAAACTAAAGGTTACTTCGGGCTTTGTTATGAGATGTCATTGGAATGCAGAGTTGGGTTTTTGTTCTGGCTGGAGCACTGAACCTCCCACCTCTTCCCTCTCTGTGGGTTGTAGTAGCTGCTTTTCTCTCCCACGTGTGGTTAGCACATGCAGGTAGATGGGCATGGACCACAAGCGTGCTGCTGTTGGCAAGCTGGTACAGTTTAGAGCTACTGCCCCAGCCCAGTTTCTTAACTGGTAATTAGAATAAGTTCTTTTTTTTCCCCCCAGAGTATTCCAATCTAAAGAATAAAGAATTTAGGGTTGGACATAAAATAATTAGAATATATGGAATCATAGAATCACAGAATGGTTTAGGTTGGAAGAGACCTTAAAGATCATCCAGTTCCAACCCCCCTGTGCCATAGGCAGGGACACCTCCCACTAGAACAGGTCGCTCAAGACCTCATCCAGCCTGGCCTTGAACACATCCAGGGAGGGAGCAGACACAACCTCCCTGGGCAACCTGTGCCAATGCCTCGCCACCCTCACTGTGAAGAATTTCTTCCTAACATCCCGTTCAAATCTCCCCTCTGCCAATTTGAACCCATTCCCCCTCATCCTGTCATTACAAGACCTTGTGAACAGTCCCTCCCCAGCCCTCCTGTAGGCCCCCTTCAGGTACTGGAAGGTTACTATAAGGTCTCCTCGAAGCCTTCTCTTCTTCAGGCTGAAAAGCCTCAACTCTCTTAGCCTGTCCTCATAGCAATTTAGAATAGTTTAGGTTAGAAGGGACCTCAAAGCTCATCCAGTTCCAATGCCCCCTGCCATGGGCAGAGGCACCTCACACTAAGTCAGGCTAGATCAGGGATGAGATGCAGATAAGGATTTAGAAGCAGAATGATTAGATTGAGTTATACAGGTCCAGGCAAAGGAGTTAATGAAGCAAGCAGCAGCCAGAGAGAGACTGAGTGACTTTGTTTCTCGTTTTGATGTCACTCAGCAGAACCAATGAGTGATAGAGACATCACTGTTATTTTCTGTTCAGAGCCAATGATCTAATTTCTCCCATTAAAATATTCCAATTAGCCTCAAACAAGCAGAGATATGTTGAGTCAGTGGTCTTAATGTATCTAAGAGCTGAGCTTTGAGTCAGTGATGGACACTATGAGAAGGGTTGCAGAAATCAAAGCTTTTGGTGGTAATCATAGAATGCTGTAGGTTGGAAGGGACTTCAAAGCTCATCTAGTTCCAACCCCCCTGTGCCATAGGCAGGGACACCTCCCGCTAGAACAGGTTGCTCAAGGCCTCATCCAACCTGGCCTTGAACACATCCAGGGAGGGAGCAGCCACAACCTCCCTGAACAACCTGTGCCAGTGTTTCACCACCCTCACTGCAAACAGCTTCCTCCTCCACTTTCAATCTCCCCTCTGCCACTTTAAACCCATTACCTCTTGTCCTGTCATTACAAGACCTTGTGAATAGTCACTCCCCAGCCTTCCTGCAGATATTGGAAGGCCACTCCAAGGTCTCCTGGAAACCATCTCTTCTGCAAGCTGCAGAGCTCCAACTCTCTCAGCCTGTCCTCACAGCAGAGCTGCTGCAGCCCTCTCACCATCTTGGTGGCCTCCTCTGCAGTGGCTCCAACACTTCCATGTCCTTCTTGTGCTGGGGGCTCCAGAACTGCAGACAGTGCTGCAGGTGGGGTGTGAGGAGAGCAGAGCAAAGGGGCACAATCCCCTCCCTTGCCCTGCTGCCCACAGCTGCTCTTGCTGCAGCCCAGCACACAGTTGCTGTCTGGGCTGCACTCACACTGCAGCCTCATCTTCAGCTTAGTCTTGCTAGATGGAGTGGGAATTTTCAGAGCTCTTTGAACAGTAATTTAAATAATGTTGCCCAGTAAGTGAATAAGAACCAGGAGTTTGGTGTGTGTGTGTATCTGTCTCTAATTTAAAGTATACTCTGGAGGGATTTACTGAACCAGAAACAGTGCAGAGGGTCATTGTGTAACGTTGGTGGGCAAGAACTAATAGCATACAGTAGAGGCAGTTGTGTAGGACAAAGCTGTGTTGTTTCATCACTAAGACTGCTGTCAAGTGAGGCTTCAAAAGTGTTTTGTGATTGGGAAGTATTTTTCTTCTTTTACTGAGGCTTATCTCAACTCTGGATGTGGCAAGAGACTACATTTAGGGAAAAAGAAAAAAAAAAAAAAGAAGCCTTCTCTCCTCCAGGCTGCAGAGCCCCAACTTTCTCAACCTGTCCTCTGCTCTCTGAGCATCTGCAGCCCTCTGAGCATCTTCGTGGCCCTCATTTAGACTGTCTCCAACACTTCCATGTCCTTCTTGTGCTGGGGGCTCCAGAACTGCAGGCAGTGCTTCAGGTGGGGTGTGAGGAGAGCAGAGCACAGGGGCAGAATCCCCTCCCTTGCCCTGCTGCCCACAGCTGCTCTTGCTGCAGCCCAGCACACAGTTGCTGTCTGGGCTGCACTCACACTGCAGTAGAGGCAGTTGTGTAGGACAAAGTTTTATTGATTCATCACTGAGACGGCTGTCACATGAGGCTTCAAAATGTTTTGTGACTGGGAAGTATTTTTTCTTCTTTTACGGAGGTATATCTCAACTCTGGACGTGGCAAGAAAAAAAAGAAAAAACAAAACAACAATAAAAGCAATTAAAAGCTACAGTGTGACTGTTTAACAAACAAAAAAAAATTAAATGACAGTGATTTTTTTTTTTTTTTTCCCTTCCCTTCCCCCTGAGTGTAATCTGCTCAAATTTCCCACAATGCAAAGATCATAGAATCATAGAATGGTTTAGGTTGGAAAAGACCTCAAAGATCATCCAGTTCTAATCCCCTGTGCAATAGGCAGGGACACCTCCCACTAGATCAGGTCACTCAAGACCTCATCCAGCCTGGCCTTGAACACATCCAGGGAGGGAGAAGCCACAACCTCCCTGGGCGACCTGTTCCAGTGTCTCACCACCCTCACTGTGAAGAACTTCCTCCTAACATCCCGTTCAAATCTCCCCTCTGCCAGTTTGAACCCATTCCCCTTTGTTCTGTCATTACAAGACCTTGTGAACAGTCCCTCCCCAGCCTTCCTGTAGGCCCCCTTCAGATATTCAAAACCTTTTCATTTTGCTCTGATAAAATCATGGAATTGTTTAGGTTGGAAGGAATCTCAAAGGTCATCCAGTTCCAACCCCCAGTGATAGGCAGGGACACTAGAAGAGGTTGCTCAAAGTCTCACCCACCCTTGCTTTGAACATCTCCAGGGAGGGAGCATCCACATCCTCCCTGGGCAATCCTGTTCTGGGGATCACATCCATGTTTACACACATTTTTGTGTTTGTTCAAGAGGTTCAGACTGGTGAAGCAGGGATTAAACTATCATAGTTTTCCTCTTGTTTTCCCTCTGTCCTGGTTTAAAAGACAATCTGCTCTCACAAGCAAGCTCCCCCGACACAGACTGGGAGGGAAAGGAACACAAAAGAGCCCTGGGTTGAGCACTTCGATGAAAATAATACCATGAAAAATTACCAGAGCTGTTTTCTCAGCAGTATCTGAGGTTGTTCAGAGGCTGGAGGAGGCTCTGGGGAGACCTAATAGCAGCCTACCAGTACCTGAAGGGGGCTACAAGAAGGCTGCAGAGAGGCTGTTTGCAAAGGGCTGCAGGGACAGGGTGAGGGCAGTGGCTTCAAACTAGAGCAGAGCAGGTTGAGATTGGATGTTGGAACAGGTTCTGCACCGTTAGGGTGGTGGAACACTGGAACAGGTTGCTCAGGGAGGTGGTTGAGGCCCCATCCCTGGAGATATTGATAGTGAGGCTGGACAGGGCTGTGATAGGACAAGCAGCAATGGGTGTAAGTTGAAGCACAGGAAGTTCCACCTCAACACAAGTGGGATCTTCTTAGAAACATAGAATCATAGGATGGTGTAGGTTGGAAGAGACCTCGAAGATCATCCAGTTCCAAACCCCTGCTATAGGCTTCACTGTAAGGGTCGCAGAGCACTGGAACAGGCTGCCTAGCTGGAGCCTGGTTGTGGAGTCTCCTTCTCTGGAGCCTTTCAAGGCTTGTCTGGATGTGTCTGGGGAGAGGCTCTGCTCACTTGCTCCCTGGGATAGGACAAGGAGCAATGGGTGTAAGTTGCAGCATAGGAGGTTACACCTAAACACAAGGGAGAACTTCTTTACTGGAAGGGTCCCAGAGCACTGGCACAGGCTGCCCAGAGAGGTTGTGGAGTCACCTTCTTTGGAGCCTTTCAAGGGCTGTCTGGATGTGTTCCTGTATGACCTGAGCTAGATTAGTATGGTCCTGCTGTGGCAGGGGAGTTAGACTCAATGATCTCTTTGGGTCCCTTCCAACCCCTTCCATCCTGTGAGCCTGTTACCAATGCACATGTACACAAAATGTATTAGAAGGATAAATCTATCCAAAAGAGTAGCATGTCCCTTCCCTCTCTGTGAGGAGAGGGAGCAGGCAGCAGCACCAGAGCAGCTCCAGCAGCATGCCCGGGCCTTAAGAAGCAGAGTGATGTGTTCCAGTGAAGCATGAAGCAATGCCAAGCCATCACTTGAGCCTGGACTGCCAGGGCATGACAGTGATTTTGCCCCAAGAACATGTCAGAGTGCCTTGAAAAACTCTTCTGTCAGGAAATCCTCTGGGACTAATTTAGTTTCCTCAAAGCTTGCTTCCTTTCAGCCGCTTTCGTTTCTGCTTCCCAAGTTTCAGGTCTAGGAACTGAGAGAGAGGGGAGGTGAATTGCCAGAGCTGATTAAGCTAGAGGAGAGCATAGTATTAACTTAATTAATTAGGCTATCAGCTAGTGACAGGACTAGGGGGAATGGAACAAAGCTGGGGGTGGGGAGATTCAGACTGGATGTGAGGAGGAAGTTGTTCAGCATGAGAGTGGTGAGAGCCTGGAATGGGTTGCCCAGGGAGGTGTTTGTGGCCACATCCCTGGAGGTGTTTGCAGCCAGGTTGGCAGAGGCTGTGGGCAGCCTAATCTAGGGTAGGGTGTCCCTGGGCATGGCAGAGGGGTTGGCACTGGCTGATCCTTCTGGTCCCTTCCAACCATGACTGATTCCATGATTCTGTGTAAAGTAGAGCACAGGATGTTCCATCTCAACCTGAAGAAGAACTTCTTGACTGTGAGGGTGATAGAGCACTGGCACAGGCTGCCCAGAGAGGTTGTGGGGTCTTCTTCTCTGGAGACTTTCAAGCCATGTCTGGATGCATTCCTGTGTGACCTGCACTGGATTCTCTGGTCCTGCTGTGACAGGGGGTTTGGACTGGAAGACCTCCAGAGGTCCCTTCCATACCTCTGACATCCTGTGAACTATTTTATTCCATGATAAGTCCAACACAGAGATCCATGCACTCTCCAGCAGAGTCTGCTATTATAACTTTCCAACCCCTAATATCCTGTGATGCTGTGACATGCAGCTATGCCCTGTCTTGAAATGGGATAGTCAAGGTGTATTGGGTTTAGGCAACCCACCCTGAGCTCAAAAAGCTCAATAAATACTCCATTCAGCTTGGAAGGAAAAAGATACCAACTTATACTTAAATAGGAGGTAAGAGGAGTTAAGGAAAACAGGGGAAAAGGAAACCAAAAATACAGGGTAGGGAAAATGAGAGGTATTAGAGGATAAAGGGGGAAAAGGGAACAAAATACACAAAGAAAAATTATAACCCACGAAATGGGAGCTGAGTCCAAATGCTGGGATGGATGATTTGATGGTGGATATGAAGCAGGATGCAGGAGTTTGATGGTGAAATGCAGTTAGTTCCAAAGGTAAAAATAGTGGTGTTCCTCCAGGTGTTTGCTGGGGAGCAGGTGGTGTTCAGCAGCAAAGGCAGCGAGGAGTTGGTCAGGCAAGGAGAACCAGAGAGAGAGAGAAGACAAGATGTACCACCCCTTTTATAGCAGTCCTTGGCAGGAAGTGGGAGGGGGCTAAACATGACTTGCTAGAGGCCAGGGATCCATCCAGAGGGACCTGGACAGGCTGCAGAGCTCTGCCCAGGCTAACCTCATGAAATTCAGCAAGGCCAAGTGTAAGGTCCTGCACCTGGGTCGCTGCAATCCCAAGCACAAATCCAGGCTGGGTGGCAAGTGGCTGGAGAGCAGCTCTGAGGAAAAGGACCTGGGGGTCTGGGTGGATGAGAAGCTCAACATGAGCCTGCAGTGTGCACACAGGCCAGACAGCAACTGTGTGCTGGGCTGCAGCAAGAGCAGCTGTGGGCAGCAGGGCAAGGGAGGGGATTGTGCCCCTTTGCTCTGCTCTCCTCACACCCCATCTGCAGCACTGTCTGCAGTTCTGGAGCCCCCAGCACAGGAAGGACATGGAACAGCTGGAGAGAGTCCAGAGGAGGGCCACGAAGATGATCAGAGGGCTGGAGCAGCTCTGCTATGAGGACAGGCTGAGAGAGTTGGGGCTCTGCAGCCTGGAGGAGAGAAGGTTTCCAGGAGACCTTATAGCAACCTTCCAGTATCTGAAGGGGGCCTACAGGAGAGCTGGGGAGGGACTGTTCACAAGGTCTTGTAATGACAGGATGAGGGGGAATGGGTTCAAACTGGCAGAGGAGAGATTTGAACGGGATGTTAAGAGAAAGTTCTTGACAGTGAGGGTGGTGAGGCATTGGTACAGGTTGCCCAGGGAGGTTGTGGCTGCTCCCTTCCTGGATGTGTTCAAGGCCAGGCTGGATGAGGTCTTGAGCGACCTGATGTAGTGGGAGGTGTCCCTGCCTATGGCACATGGGGGTTGGAACTGGATGACTTTTGAGGTCTCTTCCAACCTAAACCATTCTATGATTCTATGACACCTGGGGGCAGGTCAGACCACCCCCAGGGAGGAGTCAGGAGAAGACTCAAGGTAGGCTTAACCCTTTACACAGGGTCATTCAACTCACAGGCTGGCACGTTAGTGTGATGGTTTGTGAATGTCTTATGCTCACTAGAAAGGGATGGCAGAATGGGAATCTACTTTGGTTTGTACGTTTGCTGCCCAGTCTCACCTGGCAAATGAAGAAGGAACCTGTTGAGCTGAGGCTTCTTCCAGATGCTGTGGGGAGGAAGCTTTTAGTAAATGACAAGTTCATAGAATCATAGAATCAGTCAGGGTTGGAAGGCACCACAAGGATCATTTAGTCCCAACCCTGCTGCCATGCCCAGGGACACCCTACCCTAGATCAGGCTGCCCAGAGGTCTTTGCAACTTTTATGGTAGGGAAGGTTTGCAAGCTTACTGCTTTGGCAAGATGCTATGAGAAGAAAAAAAAAAATCAATGACTGTGGAAACCAAATCAAAAGGAATTTTGACATTTTGAGTTGACACTGAGGATCAGAACTAAATGGTGTTGTGAACGAGATGTGAATGTCAAAGGATTTCCCAGATCTATTTTGGAAGGAAACCTACCATGCATGTGCCTCCTGCTGTGCTCCTTGAGCTGGAAACAGGGCTGGATCCTTTGCTGGGTGAAAATGTGGCTGGCTTGTTATCATAAGCAAGCTTTCTAAACAGAGCACTCACCCAGTCTGATGGAATAGAATGATAGAATGGTTTAGGTTGGAAGGAATATCAAAGCTCTTCCAGTTCCAACCTGCCTGTGCCATAGTCAAGGATGCAAGAAAATGTTGCTCAAGACTTCATCCAACCTGCCCTTAGAATGGAATAGAATAGACGAATGGAAGAGACCTCAAAGATCACCCAGTCCACCCTATCACCCACTCCTATCCAATCAACTCGAACACTTCCAGGGAGGTTGTGGATTACAGAATCACAGAATATGACCAAAGATCACATGCAGTGATTGTATGCTCCACAACCTCCCTGGGCAACCTGTGCCAGTGTCTCACCACCCTCACTGCAAACAACTTTCTCCTAACATCCACTTTCAGTCTCCCCACTGACACTTCAAACCCATTCCTCCTCATCCTGTCATCACCAGACCTTGTCAATAGTCCCTCCTCAGCCTTCCTGTAGCCCCCTTCAGATACTGGATAAGGTCTCCTGGCAGCCTTTTTTTCTGCAGGCTGCAGAGCCCCAACTCTCTCAGCCTGTCCTTATAGCAGAGCTGCTCCAGCCCTCTCAGCATCTTAGTGGCCTCCTCTGGACTCTCTACAACAGTTCCATGTCCTTCTTGTGGTGAGGGCTCCAGAACTGCACACAGTACTCCAGATGGGGTGTGAGGAGAGCAGAGCTGGGGTGGTTTAGCAGTTAGCTGCCTCCCCCCACTTTGAAATAGCCCAGGTTAGGACTCTGTCAGCTGGAAATTAAGGAATGAAGCTTTATATTTGCAGCTTTGCACAATGTACAAGCAGATATTTGCAATGTATAACAGATATTTACAGATATATAGAGTAAAACAGTAATACAGAAACACCACAGCCCTCCCAGAGATCAAAATCTCAACCACCTTCCCTTCTTCCCCAATCTTATTATCTGTTTCATGCAGCAGATAGGCAAAGGTAGATGGGCCAGGGAGGTTAGCAGTAGGAAGGAAGTTAGTGGAATTATTGAGATTCAGCTATAAAAGGCAGGGAGAAAGGAACCATGCAAGGAGCCAGCCACAGCCCAGAGTGGTCTGAAGCAGTCTGACTTATCTATATTTTGGTTACAACTCTTAAAACAATTTATTTTCCTTTGTCAGTAGAGCTATGAGTGCAGTAGCACCATCAGTGTTTTAATTTCTTAGCGTATAGTCTAATTCCTCATTCACATCCTCCAATTAGTTCAAACCAGCACAGGAGCAAAAGGGCAGAATCCTCACCTCCAGCTTTGCTCCATTCCCCCGTGTCCTGTCACTACCTGATAGCTCTCCCTTGCCCTGCTGGCCACAGCTGCTCTTGTTGCAGCCCAGCTCACAGTTACTCCAATAGGTATATGCAGGACTCAAGCTGCTTTTGTACCACCGTGAAGCAGTTTGGTTAGATAAGTGATGGACCAGTGGGTACTTGAGATTGGGAGATGTTGAAATGGATGATCCCCAAATGAGAGTCTGCAGGCTGCTGTATGCTGTAGGATGCAGTGTGTGAGCCTCTGCTTTCCCAGTCACCTTCTTGCTGGAGGCTTTAAAAAGCAGTGCAAGTAACAAGCCTGCTACTGTTGGAAGAAGCTCCTGCAGGTTTGCTGTCCACACATTAAATGTCAAGGCAATGCTGTTGCAACACAGTGGGGTTTCAGCTTTTATGTCAGCCTAGTGAAGAAAAACTACTTAAGGTATACCCAGTAGAACTGTTAGCTAAATTCAAGCTGCAGAGAAAGGGGAGGTTATGTGTAAATTCAGGAGAGAGTTTGTGCAAAGTTTCAAAGACACTGTAAAATTTTTGCTCTGTGGGTATGAAAGTCTTTGTGGGCATGTAAGCTTTTATCTAGTTGCAGCAGGACCTCACCTGCAGTACTGTGTCCAGCTCTGGAGCCCTCGATATAGGAAGGACATGGAGCAGGTCCAGAGTTGGGCCACGAAAATGCTCAGGGGGTTGGAGCAGCTCTGCTACAAAGCCAGGCTGAGTGAGCTGAGGGTGTTCAGCCTGGAGAAGAGAAGGCTCCAAAGAGACCTCACAGCAGCCTACCAGTACCTGAAGGGGGCTACAAGAAGGCTGCAGAGAGACTGTTTGCAAAGGGCTGCAGGGGCAATAGCTGCAAACTAGAGCAGAGCAGATGGAGATTGGATGTTAGGAACAGGTTCTGCACCATGAGGGTGGTGGAACACTGCAACAGGTTGCTCAGGAAGGTGATTGGGTCCCCATCCCTTGAGATTATAGAATCATAGAGTCAGTCAGAATTGGAAGGGACCGCAAGGGTCATCTAGTTCCCACACCCCTGCCATGCCCAAGGATACCCTACCCTAGATCAGGCTGCCCACAACCTCTGCCAGCCTGGCTGCAAACACCTCCAGGGATGTGGCCCCAAGCACCTCTCTGGGCAACCCGTTTCAGGCTCTCACCATTCTCATGCTCAACAACTTCCTCCTCACCTCCAGACTGAATCTCCCCACCTCCAGCTTTGCTCCATTCCTCCTAGTCCTCTCACTCCCTGACAGTGGAGGAGAAGCAGTAAGGAATTGGAACACCTGTTGGCACAGGTGCCAGAGCTACTTGCCAGTTCCCCAAGCTGCTCTGCCCACTTAGCACTTGCTGCTGCCTTTTTCTTCTGAGAAGGCAGGGAGAGCTGCACCTGTTTTTGCTTAAACCTTAGCCAGTTTTCACTTGAAGCTGAAGCACTGCTGCAGCCAATCACATGTGCTTAGCTGTTATTTGATGATGAATACCAAAGCATCACGAGGGTACTTAAGAATTGCTCATTCAGTAAGCCCTCCAGATGAAACACGTTGGAGATGAATTTATCACTGGAGAAGTGGCTCACACAGTTACACATGAGTAGAGAGTGGGAAGGTGAGGAGAGGCTGCTGCTTTTCCTGGGAAAGTGCAGCAGGGATACATGGATCTCTGCCTTGGAATTGTAGAATGGTTTAGGTTGGAAGTGACCTCAAAGCTCATCCAGTTCCAACCCCCCTGTGCCATAGGCAGGGACACCTCCCACTAGAACAGGTCACTCAAGGCCTTCAGTGAGGTATCATTGATGGTTATATAGATGTAAAGGTGAGTGCCAGGAGGCTGGAGCCAGGCTCTGCTGGGTGATGCCCAGGGACAGGACGAAGGGCACTGGGTGGGAGCTGAGGCATAGGAATTTCCGTGGAAACGTGACAAGGAATTTTTTTCCCTGTGAGGGTGAGAGAGTCCTGGACCAGGCTGCCCAGGGGGGTTGTGGAGTTTCCCTCTCTGGAGATATTCAAGAGCTGCCTGGATGTGTTCCTGTGTGACTTGCTCTAGGTGATGCTGCTCTGGCAGTGTGATTGGACTGGATGAGCTATTGAGGTCCCTTCCAGCTGCTGACATCCTGTGATGACAGGATGTGAAGGAATGGGTTTAAAATGGCTGAGGGAGATTGAAACTGGATGTTAGGAGGAAGTTGTTTGCAGTGAAGGTGGTGAGACACTGGCACAGGTTGCCCAGAGAGCTTGTGGCTGCTCCCTCCCTGGAGGTGTTCAAGACCAGGTTGGATGAGGCCTTGAGTGACCTGTTCTAGTGGGAGGTGTCCCTGCCTATGGCACAGGGGAGTTGGAACTGGATGAATTTTGAGGTCCCTTCCAACCTAAGCTATTCTATGACTTTTGACATTGTCCTTCAGATCATCCTTACAGACAATCTGTTGTGGTATGGACTTGATAAATGGGCTGGGAGCTGGATTGAGAACTGACTGAGCTCTCAGGCTTAGAGGGTTATAGTCAGTGACACCCAGTCCAGCTGGAGGCCAAAATAAGTGATACACTCCAGGGTTTGCTATTGGAACCAATACTTTTTAGCATCTTAGCTCACCCTGAGTGTGTTTGCTGGTGGCACAGCTGGGAGAAGCAATGGCTGCACCAGAGAGTTTTCTTCAGCATTTCTCATCAGAGGCTGGAGAAACAGGGAGACAGGATTCTTTAAGTTTTAAAGAGTGTAAGCACAAAGTCCTGCTCATGGAGAGGAGTGACACCATGGATCATAGTCTGCAGGCTGACCATCTGGAATGCTGCCTGGTAGAAAAGGGCTTGGGGGTCTTGGTGGACAGCCCAGAAAGCCAACCAGATCCTGGGCTGTGTCAGGAGAAGTGTGGCCAGCAGGGCCAGGGAGGTGATTCTCCCCTCTACCCGACCCTGGTGAGACTCCCCCGGAGTACTGCATCCAGTTCTGGAGCCCCTGGGATAAGAGGGATGGGGACATGCTGGAGGTGTGCAGAGAAGGGCCAGGAGGATGCTCTGAGGGCTGCAGCACCTCTGCTATGAGGACAGACTGAAAGAATTGGGGCTGTTCAGTTTGGAGAAGAGGAGGCTCCCAGGTGACCTTCATGTGGCCTTCCAGGATCTGCAGGGGGATATGAAAAAGCTGGGCAGGGATTTTAGAGTCTATGAGGGAGTGACAGGACTAGGGGGAATGGAGCAAAGCTGGAGGTGGGGACATTCAGATTGGATGAGAGTGGTGAGAGGCTGGAATGGGTTGCCCAGGGAGGTGTTTGGGGCCAGATCCCTGGAGGTGTTTTTGGCCAGGCTGGCAGAGGCTGTGGGCAACCTGATCTAGGGTAGGGTATCCCTGGGCATGGCAGGGGGGTTGGAACTGGCTGCTCCTTATGGTCCCTTCCAACCCTGACCGATTCTATGATTCTAAGCTGTCCATGAGGGTGCAGTGTGCTGGTTGTTGCAAGGGCAGCAGTCTCCTGGTGGAGCACTGCCAGCAGGGTTGAGGGAGATGACCCTTCCATTCTGCTCAGCTTTGGTGAGACACATCTGAAGTTCTGGGCTCCCCAGTGCAACAGAAACAGAGATATGCTGGAGCAGGTCCAGCAAAGGTCCACAGAGATGATTATAGTGGGAGGGTTGGAAGTGGGTGATTTTTTAGGTCACTTCAAGGTAAACCATTCTATGATTTTAGGACAGGTGGGAGGGGAAGGGAGCTGGGGCTGTTCAGGCTGTAGAAGAGAAATCGCCAAGGGGATAATAATTATTTCATTCAAGGGTTACCTACTCTATCTCCCATCCCTGGAGATACTGAAGGTGAGGCTGGGCAGGGCTGTGGGCAACCTGATTGTGTTGGTTTGAACTAATTGGAGAATTTGAGTGAGTTAGACATAGCGTGCCACTTCACCCAGTTTTGACTGAGAGAGAAGAAAGAAGGTTGTTTTAGAATGTTCCCAAAACATCCAGATAAG
>VWZI01006036.1:0-26127 GCA_013396835.1 Psilopogon haemacephalus
TCAAAAGGTGGGGGGGGGCAGGTCACTGCAAACCCACTACACCAGACTGTCACCAAAAAGAGTTACCAAAAACATTGCATTAAAAATATGTGCTACAACTTTTTAAAATAAATTAATTTTAAGGTGTATAAATAGGCCATGTATTAAGAGTTATTTAGGGATAATCAAGTTAAAATGCACACATGAGATCAGGACCAGGAAGCTAGGCTATTTGTCAGTGTAGCATTTTCCAGAATGTGCTTTCCTTCTGCATCGTCAAAACCTTCTTCTGTGAATCAAAAAAAACACACTCTTGTTGAAAGTGTATAAACATGACAGATATCTATACTTATGTGACATTTCCTTGGCAAAACAGGCAACTTAACCCACAAACCCAAGTGTTACAGTTTCAGACCAGCTTTGGTCCTCCCCTAAGTGTGTTGTGCATGGATTTCCAAAGGATTTTATGTTTGTACACTCCCAAAATCCTGCCCTGTGCTTCTCAGCTGGCATAGTTCCCAACCCTCCTGCTTGTTTTCTTTCCCCTTCTTGTGGAATTGTATTTCAAATAATTAATTATTGTCAGCTTACATTATCCTTGACTCATTACTTCCAGATGGTTCTATTGGCTTTTTTTATTCCCAGCTACACACAGAAGCCTTGTGGCCGTCATTGAAATGGAGCTGGAAACAGCAAGGTAAGTGGTCACCCATCTATGCAATCAAAGACTTTGAAAACAGAAAAGGCTTAAGAGTTTTTTTATCCAATTCTTCATTTTGTTTCCTGAAAGGATATTCTTCTTTTTAGTACATTCTGTTTCAGCATTTCCCAGTTTTCCTCTGACTGACCCTTTATGCTTCAAGCATCCGTATCTTCTTTGTTTCACTTCTACACTAATAGATCTCCTCAAAAGGTGCTCCATCCTATTTGGACTGACTATTCTTTAGCTTACTCTTCACATAGTCTTTTTCCCTCTCTCTTCCCAAAAGGTGGTTACCGTTATCCTCATCACCTGGAGAAGTTGTAGGAGGGTGAGATAGTAAAAGATATCACAGCTCCCACTCACCAGTACTGCTAGTTAGACACATCTCTGCTATCTCCCAGCACCAGCCCCGTTATTGCACCTGCAAAGTGCCATCCACATTTCATAGCCCTCTAACAGCAGCCTCCCAAGTCTTCCCCCAGCAGCTGGAGCTATTTCTTGACCTCTGCCTTGATACTGTGGTCTCTCTCCCATGCCACAGTCTCACACACCACTCACATGCAAGAGGAGCACTTCATACTGCACGATGCCTTGTGGCAAATACATCCACAGCACTGTACTTCATCTCAAAAGTTAGAAGAGAAAATGCATGAGCTGTTCAACCTATTTCTAGTTATGACTTTGCTCATCTGTGAATGTCCAACTTGTCCTGACCCCTATTACTTCCCACCATTGCTGTTCAACATCTTCATCAATGACATTGATGAGGGGACAGAGTGTCTGCTCAGTAAGTTTGCTGATAACACCGAACTGAGAGACTTAGCTGATACAGATGAAGGCTATGAAGCCATCCAGCAAGACTTGGACAGAGTGGAGAGCTGGGCACAGAGGAAACAAATGAGGTTCCACAAGGACAAGTGCAGAGTCCTGCACCTAGGAAAGAACAATAAACTGCACCAGTACAGGTTGGGAGGTCATCTGCTGGAGAGCAGTCCTGTGGAGAGGGGCCTGGGAGTGTTGGTGGATAACAAGTTATCCACAGGACAGCAATGTGCCCTTGTGGCCAAGAAGGCCAATGCTGGGGTGTTTTAAGAAGAGTGTGTCCAGCAGATCAAGGAAGGTTCTCTCCCCCCTCTACTCTGCCCTACTGAGACCTCATCTTGAGTACTGTGTTCAGTTTTGGGCTCCCCAGTTTAAGAAAGACAGGGATCTGCTGGAGAAGGTCCATCAGAGGGCTACAAGAATGATTAGGGAACTGGAGCACTGCCTTATGAGGAGAGGCTGACAGACCTGGGTCTTTTTAGTCTGGATAAGAGAAGACTGAGAGGGGATTTAATAAATGCTTATAAATATCTGAGTGCTGAGTGTCAGGAGGGAGGGGACAGGCTCTTCTCACTTGCTTCCTCTGATGGGACAAGTAGCAATGTATGGAAGCTGCGGCACAGGAGGTTCCACCTCAACACAAGGGGAACTTCTTTACTGTAAGGGTCCCAAAGCACTGGAACAGGCTTCCCAGAGAGGTTGTGGAGTCTCCTTCTCTGGAGACATTTGAGGCCCATCTGGATGCGTTCCTCTGTGACCTGTACTAGATTGTATGGTCCTGCTCTGGCAGGGGGGGTTGGTTTGATTATCTCTGAGTCCCTTCCAACCTCTGACATCCTGTGATCCTATGATCCCCAGTCCTGCTGGAGTTCTGCATGGAGAGATGGAGACACTTTCTATCTTGCAGGCCTGATGTAGTTTCTGCAAGACCTGACTGAAAGAATATGCCAGCATTAATCAGCTTGTTTTATCCCAGCCCGGAGTTCACAAGAGGCTTTTCTTGCCCTCAGTATTGCCTGTGGCAGTTTCTAACTTCTGAAAATTACGAGTGAGATTACTAATACAGTGATGTAATACAATTGTGTTCCAATGGAAATGCATGAGCAAACCTACAGTTCTTGTAACATCACTGGAAAGCTCTCTGAGGAAAATGAAAGGTTTAGAATCCTGCTGTGTAAGCCCTATGTTCTTGCGTGTTCCACCCTTCATGGCACAAAAATCACCATTAGTCACACATGGAAGGAGAAGTAATATTCAGAATAAAGCTTTTCATGGAGATGAGTGCAACTGCATGTTGTCAGCAATCCTTCCAAACACCTCAGGTTCTGTCCTGTCTCATGCAAAACATCAGTTAAACAAAATCCATGAAAGCAAACATTTTCCCAATTTTGCTCTCTGTGTGTGCTTGTGCTGATGAATCATTCATAAACTAGTCAAAGCATTAAATGTTCATAAACAGGGACTGAATATCAGAAAATCAAGTGAATTTAACATTCCCAAGCTATACTCATCTTGCAGGCTCATCTTACTCATAATTTGCTCCTTGCTCCATGTTTTCCTAGTCTTTCAAATGTGACCATTTCCCATGCACGCCTTTTCTGCAGGCATTAATAAACACTGAAGTACTAACGTTAGTATTTCAGTCATCATAATTCTCAAGCTTGTTAGTTTTCAAATACCAGGTTCAGCTGAGATGAATGAGGCATTTCACCTTTGCAGGGAACAGACTACTTGTGAGTGTGCTGGTTTGAGGCTAATTGGAATATTTTAATGAGAGAAATCAGATAATTGGTTGTGAAAAGAAAATAATGATGATGTCTATATCATTCATTGGTTTGCTGAGAGGGATAAAAAGTAAAAATATAAACAGTGCCCTCTCACTTCTTCCTGGGACTTTGCCCTCTTTGTTTCTCTGTCTGGTCTGCGTCATGAGATTTAATCACTTCTTTGAACCACGATATGCTTTCATACCTCACCTCCAAGTTCAGCAATTAACATGTAAGCTGTCCTTTCCTAATGTGTGCGTGTCTGAGATAGAGGGGGGGAGGAAACAGAGAGGGGGCTAGATTTGAGCTCTTCTGGTCAGTTTGCTTTTTCCAGGAGGGAATTGGGATTTCTATATTATTTGTAACTCATATATAATTGTAAATACTTGTAGATATTGTATATACAACTGCAAATTTTGCCATGCTGTAAATATAGCTTCATCTTACTTCTAAACCGTCTGAGTTAGTCTGGGTAATTTCAAATAGTGGGGAGGGATCACTCCTAACCCATCACAGTGGTCTCAGGAAGACTTTGCTATATTGGTTATATCCTGCTCTTATTCTGAGGATTTTTTCTCCCAATGGCACGGGCAAGAGGCTAAAACTTTATGGGTTTACATATCATGTAACTTAATGGAAAATGAGATGCTTGGAAAGAAGAAGAAAGCATCAGGGAAACGTACTGACTTGCTCCAGATGCACAATTCAACTCATGTTTATGAATCTTTGCCAGCTAGTACAGATAAATAATTTCCAAAATGTTGGGGTTTTTTTTCCACAAGTGGCTCACTTTGGTGCCCAGTCAGTCATGCTGTATGAGTAGTCATATGCTTTAATTTTTATTCTTGGACTCGATGACTGAAACTTGTATGTGAGATATGCCTCCAGCCAGGAGACAAGTGAATGACAAATAGCAAGTAAGTAATTTCCAGAACACATTCTCAAAACAGTTACAGTTTGCAAACATTTTCATAAATTCTCAGCAGCCACTAGGACACTAGTGAATAATAAATAGCAGTGTCTTCACAAATAGCTATGAATCTCGTTCAGGACAGAGTCATACAAGTATTTGCATTATTCAGCAAGCCATATCACAAAACAACCCTACAGAGATTCACTAAATTCCAGAGGCAATTTGATTGTTGCTGATGACAACGTGTAAAACAGTCTGGGTTAAACTACCACATGCTGGTTCAGTTTGCAGAGGTTGAGCCCAGTTGCCTATATTCAGAAAATCAACTCACAAAACTAAATACCACTGCATCAAGCCAAGAGCTTTGCAGACTCACAAGAGACCCTTAAGGAGGTAACAAGGTCCCTTCAAGTTGAACCTGCACCAAACGGGTATGGGAGTTCACAGGATCACAGGATGTTGAGGGTTGGAAAGGACCTCTGGAGATCTTCGAGTCCAACCCCCCTGCCACTGCAAGCCCATATAATCTAGCACTTCGCAAGTCTTTTTCTGCATAACATCTCCAATTACTTGATGAGAGAAGCTCATCATTTTTCAGAGACATTCTTCATCCTATAGAAGCACAGGCTATATAATTTGCATGTTAACCTTCCTGCATAACTGGCAAAAGTCCCTGATATGCTCTGCTACTGGGTAACATTTACACACAAAATTTAGACCCTTAGAGAATGAGAACATTTGAACAGCAATGAATGATGGGAATTTAAAAGAAAGAAAAAAAACCCACACACAAAAGAAAACATTATCTTACAGAGGTGATTGTAAAAGCATATACATAGAAAATCATACTGCAACACCTAACTCACAAGAGATAGAGGCAGCAGGATGTTGCAAGTGTTTGGGTAGCACTTCCAGGAATTCACTAGATGATGATATAACAGCAGTGTTTATTTATTAACAGAAGCACTCAACCAACTGCACTAGGCAGGGTAATGAGCACAGAAACATCTGCAGTCACAAGGGGAAAGCTGGATTCATTGGAGACTGTGGTGCTGTGACTGTGGTACTCTCCATGGGACCCCAGGAAGTGAAAAGATAAGAATTACAGCTTATGAGTGTAGAAAAAATGTGGCCAGGCCTTTATCACTATTTATATCAAAATCACTTTCCCAAAGCAAGTGGAGCAGGTGAGTGGACTATCACCATGATATATTTTGGCCACTAAAGCTAGAAATGCAATGCAGAAAATGTCCTGTTCTTCCAGCTGTTCTGGCTCACATCTGTTGGCATATGAAAGAGGGTGTGATCCTGAAAGGCACTTAAGGAGATAAAATAGAGGGTGTGGGCTGCCTCTGCAGGTGAGGGTGAAAGCAGGGAAGCTCAGAGGGTAGCTCATGCCAGCTGAATTAGACTTCAGAGAATATCCATGTCTTTCCCAGTACACTGCATGATTTTCCACGCTGAAGTCGCTACACTATGCAGGCCTCATGGGAACATAAAGGTGATCTTTGAAATACACCAGGCTTTTCTCTGCTTCCTTCACAACCAGCAACCAAAGCCCTCTCCCAGACCCTTTGCAAGTGGAGAAGCAAGATACTACAAGCTATTAAGCCATGTGTGCACATTTTCCAAGACATAATTTTTTAAAGGAGCTTGGGAAATTAGTGTTTCATCTTATGAACACTTTCATTGCAATCATCTGATATCCCTCCAACATCCAGCAACTGTGATTGTAAGTTCAAGAAATGATTATCCTCTTGCAGGTTTAGCCATCATGCCTGGAGAACTGAGACAGCAGGACCAGCTTTGGAGCCAGGTGTCCAGCTGCTCTGAACTGACATGAAGCAATTTTAAGGAAAAGGCATTTCCCAGTTCACACCAGCTGAGGAAGTGATGTAGTATTGCAATTAAATATGGCCTAAATATGAATTATGGGGCCAATATAAAAATATTAAATATTATTTATTAAATATTAAAAATTTCCCCAAACTTATTTACAGTCAATACACACAGATTCATTTATAACGGTTGGAACATCTAGCTCTGCAGAATGTATATATACAATCAGAACCTTAGAAAATTTAGAAATTGTAATCAGTTTGAAAAGAGATTCTTGCAGTTGATATGCCATTTGCACTTTAGGAACAACTCTAAAGGCAACTTTCAGTTGTTTAGAGTTAAATGGCAGACATGAACTTTATAAACTTTAGGGAAAAAAAGAGTCAATTTACTCACTCAATGTCCTGAGATTTCAATGTTTGTATTCCGAACAATGTGTGGCTGCTCAAAACAAAGATAGTCCCCACCACATGAAGGCTGCTCCACCTGGTGGTGGTGGTGGTGGTGGTGGTGGGGAGCAAGGGGTGCTGCTGAGGCTTGTAAGAAACGAACTACCTCTAAAATTTAAGTATAAAAAGGTTTATTATAAAACAAAGGCAAACAGTGCTGGGTGCTTAGCAAAGTTGCTAGAGGCACACCACTAACAGCAGATAGCAGTGATTATATAGGATAAAGATTAGCTTCTTACATACTCATGAGTGTGCTTTTACATTCTCCCAGTATTACCACCCCACGCATATACACCCTTTTGGCTCCTTTGATCAAGTTAACCGCTGGGTTTCTTCACAAGGTGATCTTGACCTTGTTGACCTTGTTGACCTTGTTATTGTAATTTCAACCAGGAGCCTCTTGGATCCTCCCGGCACTCACTGTTGCACCCAGTTATCTTGGTCATGGACACTCCTGGTTCCTCCTGACACCTGCAGCTGTACCTGTTATCTTACAGAATAGGTCATATAAAAGCCCTATTGTGCAAAAACCAAATCCTCATATATTGCAGGCTTGTGTGATTAAATAGCACATGTTGTCTGAGTGTCCACAAGCATGGCAAGGCAAAGACTCAGGCCCAGGACTACTCTTCCCGTGGCTTTCAGGTAGCTACTGGATTGGCCAGCCACCTGGGTGAGACAGGATCCTTGTTTATGGGCTGGAGCAATCCAGAGAGTGCTAGGTACAGGCTGGCCCTGTTCACTGAAGGCAGGAGCAGGTCTCCAAAGCCGCTGTCCTTAGGCTGTGGCTGGGGTTGAGCCAGTCAGGCTTGGCTGAGCTCAGGCAGGCAGCTGGTAGCCGGAGTGCAGCAAGCAGCTTCAGACTCTTGGCTCGGTTCAGGAGATGCGCACTGCCTGCATCTTCCATTCATGGAAGAGGTAGGCTCTCAGCTACACACAGTGTAAAAGCAATCAAGACAGGGGCAGGTAACAAACAAAACAAGCAAGGAAGCAAGCTAACATAAGCATTTTGCCAAAACAATATTTATCCAATAGCAATACATAAAATACCCCAAATAGCTAGTCCTGGGCTTTTCATACCAAAAATAGAAAATGCAGATGTTCAGCATCTGTGGGTCAAGGTTAAAAGTGTGAATTGTGTTTATAAGAACACAAAGCAGGCTCCAAAACAAGTCTGAACTTGGAGTTGCTGTTCAGTCTGAGAGGCACCACAGCTTTTGTATTCTTTCCTGCCTTGTCCTAGCCCCAGGTGTCATGGAAGGCCAAAATAGGCCAATGGGATCCTGGGGTGTATTAGGAGGAGTGTGTCCAGCAGATCAAGGCAGATTCACCTCCCCCTCTACTCTGCCCTGATGAGACCTCATCTTGAGTACTGTGTTCATTTCATCTCCCCAGTTTAAGATGGACAGGGATCTGCTGGAGAAGGTCCAGCAGGGGGCTACAAGGATGATTAGGGGACTGGAGCACTGCCTTATGAGGAGAAGCTGACAGACCTGGGTCTTTTTAGTCTGGATAAGAGAAGACTGAGAGGGGATTTAATAAATGTTTATAAATATCTGAGGACTGGGGGTCATGAGGGGGAAAACAGTCTCTTCTCACTTGCTCCTTCTGATAGCACAAGGAGTAATGGATGTAAGCTGAAGCACAGGAGGTTCCACCCCAACACAAGGGGAAATTTCTGTACTGTAAGGGTCCCAGAGCACCGGAACAGGCTCCCCAGAGAGGTCGTAGAGTCTCTCTCTATGGAGACTTCCAAAGCCTGTCTGGATGTGTCCCTCTGGGACCTGAGCTAGATTATGGGCCTGCTCTGGCAGGGGTATTGTACTAGATGATCTCTTTGGGTCCTTTCTGACCCCTGACATCCTGCGATCCTGTGACCTCCAAGGGAGAGTCAGCTGGTCATTATTATGGCTGTGTATCCTGCCTGCCCTTCTGCCACTGACCTGACCTGCAGACAGCAGGTTTCACATTAAGCACCTGGATGTATTCAAGACCAAGCGATCATATGCAAGATTCAGATGTCCTTAATATTTGTAATAGACTCACCCACTAGGACCACAGGGCTTACTGAAAGACAGAAAGAAAGGTGAGGAAGTGGTGCTTATTTAGCTTTATCTTTGTCATTTATTGAAAAAAAAATCATAGAGTCATAGAATGGTATGGGTTGAAAGGTACTTCTGAAGGGCACCCTCTGCAGTAAGCAGAGGCATTCCTCAACTAGATCAGGTTGCCCAGAGCCCTGTACAGCCTCACCCTGAATATCTCCATGAATGAGGCCTCGACCACCTTCCCAGACAAGCCAGCGTTCCACTACCCTCATGTCAAAGAACTTGTTCCTAACATCCCATCTAAATCTGCTCTTCTCTAGTTTGAAGCCATTGCCCCTCACCCTGTCACTACAGGGCTTTGTAAACAGTCTCTCTCCATCCTTCTTTTAGGCCCCCTTCAGGTACTGGGACTCTGTCTGTTTTCCAGGCTGAACAATCCCAGCTCCCTCAGTCTATCCTTGTAGCAGAAGTGTTCCAACCACCTGAGGCCCCCCTCTAGACTGGCTCCATCAGGTTCATGTCCTCCCTGTATTGAGGGCTCCAGACCTGGACACAGTACTCCAGGTGAGATCTCACCAGAGCAAAGTGGCAGAATCATCTCTCTGGATCTGCTGGCATTTTTGTTTGGTTTTTTTTTTATGTAGCCCAGGTTGTAATTTGGCCTTCTGAGCTGTACGCACACTGCCTGCTCATGTCCAGCTTCTCATCCCACTGCATGCTCATGTCCAACTTCTCATCCATCAGCATCCCCAAGTCATCTTCTGCAGGGATGCTTTCTATCACCTTATCCCCCAGCCTGTATCAATAGTGAGGATCGTTACAGCTCACGTGCAGAACTCTGCACTTGCTCTTGTTGAACCTCATGAGGTTCACCTGGACCCACCTCTCCAGCTTGTCCAGGCCCCTCTGGGTGATATCCCATCCCTATGGCATATTGACTGCATCACTCAGCTTAGTGTCATCTACAAACTTGCTGATGTTGCACTCGATTCTGCTGTCCATATCATTGATAAAAATGTTAAACAACACAGGTCCCAGTATGGACCCCTGAAGGACACCACTTGTCACTTCTCTCCATATGGACTTCAAGCCATTGAGCACCACCCTCTGGATGTGACCATCCAGCCAGTTCCTTATCCACTGAACAGTCCACCCATCAAATCCATATCTCTCCAACTTGACCAGTAGGATGTGGTGGGGGACTGTGTCAACAGCCTTGCAGAAGTCCAGATTGATCACATCCCTTGTCCACTGACATAGTCAGTTTATCATAGAAAGCCACCAGGTTGGTCAGACAGAATTTGCCCCTAGTAAAGCCGTGCTGACCATCTTGAATGACATCCTTGTGCTCCATGTGCCTCAGTGTGGCACCTAGGAGGATCTGTTCCATGATCTTCCCAGGCATAGAGATAATGCTGACAGGTCAGTCGCTCCCAGAGTCCTCCTTTCTACCCTTTTTAAAAATGAGTGTAATATTTCTTTTCTTCCAGTTGCCAGGGACTTCACCTGACTTCCAGGATTTTTCAACTACCATGGAGACTGGCTTGCCAACTACATCAGCTAATTCCCTCAGGATTCTGAGATGCATTTCATCAGGTCTCATGGACTTGTATATCTTCAGATTCCTCAGATGATCATGCACCTAACTTGTCTTCACTTAAAGTGGGAGAGACTTTGTCTCCTTGGTCTCCATCTTGTAGGCCAACATGAGAGCCATGAGGAGAGGGGTTGCCAGTGAAGACTGAGTTGTTGACAATCTCAGTTTTCTCCTTATCCATTGTTAGTAGATCCCCACTGTTGCTCATCACTGGGGGTTCGCTTTCTTTAACCTTCCTTTTCTGATTAATGCATCTGTAGAATCCCTTCATGTTTTTTCTTCACATCCCTTGCCAAGGTCAGTTCCAGCTGCACCTTGGCCTTCCTGACCTCATCCCTACACAACCAGGCAACATCCATATACTCTTCCCAGGACACCTGTCCCTTCTTCCACTTCCTGTGTAGCCCCAGCTTGACCTTCAGTTTGACCATCAGGTCTCAACTCAGCCATGTTTTTCTCTTGCTTTCCTTGCCTGATTTCTTACATGTGTGTATTGTGATCTCTCATACTCTAGAGAAAGCATCCTTGAATCTGCCAGCTCTGTTCTACTCCCTTGTCCCTGATAACTGTTTCCCACAGGGCCCTCTTTACTAACTTCTTGAAGAGCTGGTATTTTGCTTTCCTAAAATTTAGAGTCCTAACTATGCTTCTGATGGACTTCTGTATTGATTGTGGGCGATTGAAGAGGAAGAAATTATATGTTATGTAGCTTTTATAATTTCCAAAAGCCCCACCCACAATCTGTGCATAAATTGGTTTAAGTTTGGGTTCTAATTCGGTCAGGAAAAGTCTTCACAAGGATGCCTTTTCAGGTAATTCAGGAAAAATCAGGAAATTTGGAAAGGTTTGGGCATGAAACAGCTTTGCCCTACTTAACAGATGGGAGACTGTCTCTTTCACGGCAGTGTCCGCAGTCCAGTGCCTGCCAGAGTCCAAGATGACTGTAGGCACAGCTTTCACCAAGCCACAATCGTGAAGCAAGGCAGGGGAAAGCCAGGGGTGCTCCGTGGTGTTCCCACGAATGGCTGCAATTTACCGTTAGAGGCAGGTCCTGCAGCAAGAAGCCAGGATGCTCCTCAAGGTCCGGCTCAAAGTCCGTGTGAGGTTCGTGTCTCCAGGTCCATGTTCAGGTCCGTTCAGGTCCCAGTACAGGTCCGAGTGAAGGTCCCAGTGAAAGTCCGAGTAAGTCCTGCTCCAATCTGTCCAGCTGCCATATATATACTGAGGTGATTTGTTGCCTCCCTGTTCAAGCCCAAGGAGGGTGGGAGAAGGCACTTCACACCTATTGTACTAAGCCTCCGGTGACAGAGGTGGGAGGAAGACCGTTTCCTGCCCCACTCACACCTCTGGTGGGGCAGTGGACTGGGAGTGCCCTGCCAAAGTTCACACCTCATTTAAAACTCCGGTGGGGCAGTACCTTGCACTGCCACAGCTTCATACCCCTTAGGTCAGTGAACTGCACTAGGATATGACTGCTGCAGCCCAGGCTGCCTTTGACATCCCTGATAACTTCACTTGCATTTGTGACCAATAGGTCCAATAATGCATCCCCTCATGTAAGAGAAGATAAATTATTTTACAAGCAAAATAAGGGAAATAGAGAAAGAATCCATGCTGCTATGCAAAAGCATGCGAGGTAATATAACAGCTGCCTTAAATTAAACGCTCTTTAAGCTGCCAAGATAAAGATGTTACCATAAAACAGTATTAGTGTCTTCAAATATAACCTGCATTTGCAGTAGGACATGGATCTCTTTAATTCTGCATTAAAGTAAGAAAAGACAGTGGAAAATATTGTTGTAACTGAAATCGTCTTGCTTTGGGATTAATTTACAAGTTGTTATTTACCCCTACTCTGTAGCAGTGCCTGCAGCTTTCTCTTCTGGTTCAGCAAGAGAAGCAGAGACTGTGGGAAAAAAAGGAACTTTGTTATGGAAGATAAAGCAATATGAAAGCACAAGACCCTGATAACTCATCATGGCTCACATTATGCTATTAAAAAAAAAAAAAAATTAAACGCTCAGAACAGCACAAGAAAAAGTGCTAATTTGGCTTGAAACAAGTGCATGTCTATGTGATAGACCACCATGAGCTTGTGGGACACAATGCAACTAGTGATGGACATCATGACCATAGAAAGTCACAACTCTGAGCATCTTAACCCACTTCCAGAAAGAATTCCCTCACAGAGGACAATATAATTTAAATCAACTAGAAGCTAAGGTGCATAGACACAGGATTGCGAAGCAACTGGTAATTCAGTAGACATGTTCACCTCCAGTAATCACCTGCTAGACATCACTGCTACTCAAAAACTCTGTAGAGGCTGCACCGAGGCCCTCCGTTTAACAACATCAGCCTCAAATGCACAGCAACACATTTTGACCCCTCTAGTGTAGACATGGTGTGGACAAAACCACTAAAAAGATGTTGAAAGGAGCTCAGATATTCTGTCCTGAAAATCTTTCTAAGATTGTCTTAAGTAATGGGTTTCTTACAAATGAAGTGCAATACTGAGAGAAGGAATAATGACTAAAAAGATTTTAAGGTCCATTGAGCAAAGCAGCACTAGGGAAAAAAAAAATAAATCCCACTGCCTTCTAGCTTCTCGCTT
Organism: Psilopogon haemacephalus; assembly: GCA_013396835.1. NCBI lineage: Eukaryota > Metazoa > Chordata > Aves > Piciformes > Megalaimidae > Psilopogon > Psilopogon haemacephalus. The sequence continues at coordinate 12,731 of VWZI01006036.1, forward strand.
AATAATTCTTATAGATATATTTACAGAAGAGGAAAAACAACAGTCCAAGGAAGATTAACCTGAATTATAATCATAGAACAGGTAAGAGATGTCTTTTTTACCTAAAGGAAAAACATGACTTGGTAATTAAAATAAAAAAAATCCAAACAACAAAACCAACCAATAAGTTGCATCTGCTTTGATATGAAGGACAGAGAAGTGTCACTGCAAACTTGATCAATAAAGATATTATTTGGGATACCACAGTAAAACTGGGCAACTTAAATATTGCATGGACCACTACAGGTACATGTCTGCAGCTTGACAGCCAGAATTTGCAACACACATATGAATGTACCAGCTCCAAAGTTATTCAGCAATTCTTCCTTGCTTCTCCTTTCAGATTTAATTTCCGTGCTTCTCAGTTTTACTTTGAGGAGCTTTCATTTCTTCCTCCATTGTTATGCACTGTGTGCTGCCTTGAAGGTTGTCAAAGGGCACCTGGATCTGCCATTGCCTTTGGCAGGCAGGCAGTGAGCACTACACTTCTGGTGCATCTGAATTTGTTTCTTGCAGTGGTTTCTCTCATCTTTGTACATCCACATCACGCCAGGGCCCCGCTGTTTTCAGACAGTCCGCAGCAATGCACCCCACACCACAGTACAATATCAGAAGTACTTATTGCCCTTGATGAGAACTGAGATACACCTCCTCCAAGCAAGTTGCAGGGGTTGGGGCAGCATCAGGCTAGGCTCTTCTCCTTTTATGAACCCATGCTGTCCAAAGTTCATGCCATATACATTCACTCCACAGCAACATAAACCTGTCCTTTATTACCTACCAACTACAGGATATTCTGCCTGATGCTCCCTGTGCTTTGTTAACCTGTGAATCTTGGTAGCCCATTATATATATGTCATTGATCACTCTTCCCAGAGAAGAGCATAAATGGATGCCTATATTTGGGGTTTAACCTACGCAGACTTACTAATTTTTTACTTACACAGACCATTTGAATTCTGAACCTCAAGTGTATGCATGGACTTCTCTTCCCAGTGATTGAAATGTAGGTGTTTATTCCACCTTGCTGATGTCAGCAAAGTCTTTCAACCTGTGCTTAGACAGCATAAAACAATGGCCATATATTTTTTTTCCCTTCTTTGTTATGAATGAGAGAGCTTCCTCTCTGGATATTGTGAACAACAGGAGGTAGAGACCTGTCAATCAAAATATTAAAAGGACATTATCAACATCAGGCTTCATCTTCAGCTCTCCATCAGTCTGAACTCAGAAGCAACGTTCAAACTGCAATCTTTCTATTTGCAAGGTGAGGGCACAAGGTCTGTCCCCTGCTCACAGATGCCTGTTTTAACCTGAAAACATCAGAGAATATAAACTATTTAAAGTCTTCTCATGAGCGTTTGTCTTTGTAAAAGTACCATTTTGAGCATCCTCAGCCAACAGCAGCCACAACTTGCTCCCAGAAAAATCATGCTCAGTTTCTCATCAACTTCTGTAGAAGTGTTTGCCAGTGGCATACAGCCCCTTCTGATTTTGTAAATATTTATTCCAAGGGAACTACATGTGTAATTCAGCAGTCTTATGCCTCCTAGGTGATGGATGGGTCATTTACAATGCAGCCTGATGTTCAGCAAGGCTATCCACTTCCATTTTCACAGCTTCATAAACTTGGACATATGGAGAGGAAAAAATCAAGAGTCAAAGATTTAGATTTTCTCCCAGGAGCACAGACTCATGTTACAGCCCCGGCATTATCTGCTACCTCATTCCCTCAGAAAGGTACCATTGCAAAAAGAAAGAACAGTGCAGTAAATAAAAGAGGAACCAAAAGCCGTGTACATACATTCTCCATGAACAGCAGGATCTCATTACATGCAGGCTTTTACAACTATGTTCAAAAGCAGCAGCCCTCTCTTCCTTTAGCTAGCAGTTCTTGTCATTGCTACATGCTTATGGAAATAAGACTAGTGAGTCTGTGATGATTCCCAAGCAACCTGTCAGTTTAGATGTCCCTGCTGACTGCATGGGGTTCGGATTAGATGACCTTTAGATATTCCTTCCAACCCAAACCATTCTGTGGTCTCCCCAGAAGAAAATCTTTGGATTTCCTCGTTTAAGCACAGTTGAGGGAAGCAACATTTCTTGTGTAGTTTTTATGCAGTAAGGCAGAAAACCTGAAGCTCAACTGTTATGTGCTTTACCTCAGTCATATAGTCTTCAACTCTGCGATAGTCGAAGTGACCTATGAGGGGGCAGATTTAGGATACAAAATATTACTAAAAGTAATTATATTTTTCTTAATATCTATGTTGTTCAGATCCTGTGAGCCTTGGAGAGGTGTAATCACAACCCTCTTCACATCTGTGTGCAGTCCTGTATGGCTCTTGAGAACAGATTGCAATTCCTAACGCAAATGCAGCCTTTTCCATCCTGCTGCTGCACGCTCAAGACTGCACAGCTAATATGCCCAGGGTGCCTAGGCAGGATCCTGTCAGAATTATTGGGATGAGTCTCTCAGCTTCTTCCTGAGGAAGAGGCAACAGCCTTATTTTTAATCTTTAGAGGCTGTGCAAAACCATCCTGCAGGGATGAGTCAGTAAACTGTTCATCTCTGCTTTGGCTCTTAAGATCATTCTCCCTATTTTTGCCAGACTCTTATCTTCCCTTAAAGTGATTTTAGGACACCGTTCTCATGTCAGCCAAAGGTGATGCACAATATGGTGCTATTTGCTCTTAAGCTCTTAGTCTTACTCTTTTTGATGAGGCTCATAGCCCTTGTCTGTCCAAGCTTTTGTGATATTTTTTTTTTTCTTCATCGAATAACTAGCACACAGCACAGGCAGTATTGTAGGTGAAAATTGGAAGGAATTTGAACAAGTCATCTAGACTGCGGCAAAGAATATAGATCTTGAAACCAAGCATCTAACAAAAAATGTAGGAATTCTAACTGCTTTTCACCCTGCTTTCTGTCACAGCCCAGTTACACTTCCTTAAAAGCAAAAAAGGTGAACTAGAAACATACAGTGCCCTGACTTTCTGCAACGACAAACAGAAGAAATGGCATTAACAAGTTAAGCTGATCTCTAGGTCAAAGACTCTTGTTTCTTGTGTAAGTCATATTTCCTCCATCAGTGGGATAATGCTTCTCTGAAATCTACCATGTTGTCATTATTATTGATACTAGAATTGTAGCTGATGATCCAGAGAATTTTCACTGCACCCAGTTCCTGTACAAGAAGCCCTCCAATAAGCTAAAAGCATGTTAGAAGGACTGTATCAGCTTATTGCCTGACATCTTTGCATTTTTAGGTAACAACTGCTATCATTTACAGTATCCTGATTGTTATGGCACAATTTTCTTTTCACTTACTCCTTAAATGGTTGGACAGAGTTTACCCAGCCTGATTACTGTGTTGGCTGGTGATTCCTGCCCCACACTACTTAGAGAGAATTTCACAGAGGAAATAAAGCGGGAGTGATGAAGGAAATGCAAGAGTTGTCTACGTTGCATATACCTGAATTGGAGAGTTTCAGTTGTGAGTTTCAGTTAAGCTGCATTGGGACAATGACTTCTACATTATTTTTTCAACAAAGTCACTAAATCTCACTGCTGGACGTTAAGAGCATACGTGCGAAAATGTACTGTCTCGCCTCCTCTGCACCTGTTGTTATGAAGGGTATTAATGGATGCTAGATAGGATTTTTCAAAAATTAGTGTTGTTTATTAATTTTGATATTCAGGGCTCTCACTACCCATCCAGTAATTTTTAATAATAATTAGTTCTTTGTAACACTCATGGAAACATTATACATAAAGGAATAATCTGGAACACCTAAGAAATAATGAGCAATAATACAAACATTAAACTTAACTGAACTGGAAGAAAGCTTCCCACAGTCAGTTATACTGTTTGCCCACTAGAGGATTCAGGAAGCTCCTTTCTGCTTAGGTAGAAGGCACTCAAAATTAGATTCTTACAGCATTTTCCTAGAGAGGCTTCGAGTATTTGCTCACAAATATTAAATCTCCAGATTCCCTGGGACTAACTACAGCTTCAGGCAGTACCCAAACTCTTGCAGGGAGTTCTGTTGGAGTCTTGTTAGCCATTGAGTGGCTTCTGATCTTCCCAGGCTCTTAGCTGGGGTGCTGGAAGAGAAGCAGACATTCTCTGACCTGATCCTTGTTCCTTCTGGACAATCTATGTCCCTTGTAGGACTCTTAGTCTTGGCAGAAGACTTGTAGGTGTAGTTAGGATATCTTGCAGATTTGCAGACTCAGCACAATGTCACGCTGGCTAAGCAAGCCTAGTGTGTGAACACATTTGAAACCTATTCCTGGCAAAGTCAAAGCAGTTTCAAGGTAGACAAGCCCAAAGTATCAGGGCTTGTTATCAAGGAGCAGAACTATTTTATAGCTTAGCAGACACAATGCTGTAGAGTATGGCAGGATGCAACAGCAGTGAGGCAGAACACTGCCAGAAGCAGAGAGCACATTAAGGCAAAAGCAATGGCAGCAGCAGCACTTTGTGTTGCCTGCTCATCTCTTTTATCAGTGTAGCCTGATTCTAATGGGCCTTTGGACACAGATTAGCCAATCAGAATGGCACTTTGCCAAGTTTAAACGCATTAGGTGAAGTCAGGGCTTGCTTTCACCTCTTCAAGACAAAACCCAAACAAGTGCATACACATGTGCAGGTACCCTGTAAACAAGTTTGGAAAGACATGGAGGCACCAGACCCTTTTGTCTTCCTTTCCGACGGTTACTTCTGCCATTAGCAGCAGGAAGCAGAGCAGGAGAACATGTCTGGGCAAGCCAGGATATGCTCAGGCCTAATTTGGCATTTCATGACACCTGTGCTTGTTGTCTTCCTGAATTTTTAGAGATCAAAAGCAGTACAGCAGCCCTGCAAGGTACTCACTTAAAAAGGAGCACTTTGCTCCTATACTGTGCATGGAGTATCACTTTCATCACATTGGGCTTTCATAACATAAGCTTGGGAGAGAGGCCTATAGAGAAGACGCATGTAGATCAGAACCTGAACAAAATTTTTTATCAATGAATCAAGTTCTACTGGTTCTCTGATCTGTTTCTGGCAGTTTTGCTTGGTCTATCAATTTATCTACAGTTTCCAAAAGCCTTTTCTTATGCTTGCTATTTCCATCTCTGAGCACCTCATGCTAGGAAGGAAAGGACCATGATCACTACCCACTTCACCAAAAGGTGACAGAGGTAGAGAGAGTAGGAGTACTTCCTTTAAAGTTAGACTTCTACATGTTAAACAAGGCAGAGACTTACACATGATCCAGACATCTGCATCTTTATTGATCTGCATTAAAAAAACAACAAAAAAAAAAAACCCACCACACAACAATCACCACCCTACACAAGTACTTCTAGGGCTCTGTAAACCTCTAAAAGCTCAAAAGCCAGATTGATTTTTTCCAATTCTGTCAAATAATCTAGTATGCCATACTGTCTCCTTCCTCTAATTCCTGGTTCATTATATACGCATCTGATAGAAGATGTGTTTACAAGATGAGACAGCGGTGTTATGTGAAGCAGGAAAATATTGCCCCTAGTGATTTTCCAACAACATCAAGCAACCTTCAAGTAGCCTGGGAATATGCCAGTTCCTCCTAGTTTCCATGACAGTTCTAGTACAACCACAGAAATAATCAGGACCTTATATTTCTAGAACTAATGGGGTTAATCTTTCATTTCTTGGCATGAAAGTTGGCAGCACAAAGTGACACAGACCTACATACACTGTGTCTGTGGTTCTGGGAGAACAATCTTGCCTTGACTTACAAAGAAGCAAGTTGAGCATAGAGATAATCAAGGTGAAAATCCAATATGAAATTTAGAGGTGAGGTTAACTGGACCATGTTTCTATTTGCTTTATACACTGAGGAAGAAAACACAGAATGACATTGTGCTTGCCTTGTATGTTGATCAAAACATCATGATGCACACAATGATAAATATTGTTGTCTCCATTCTGACCAGCCACTTGTAAAGCTGTGGACTTCTTATTAAAGAACTATTAGATCAAGCTGCTAAAGTGTGAGACAGTTTATGGGTAATTCAGAGTCTATTTAGACAATGAATATTCATTATATATCTGGACAATTTCACATTCATGCTTAGGTAATGCAGATTTATGCTCACACACAACAATGATTTGTGAATATTTATATGCGAACACCTGGGCAGTATTTGACACTGGCATGAATATTCATGATTACGTCTGAAAAAAAGAGAAAGACTCTACCTGAAGTTTGAACTACAGACACAAGAAACTAATCCTCAATATATACTGTGCCTTAATGGCAATATATAAGAGCTGAAAATAGCATAAAATAAAGGATTAGAGGTAGAGATCTTGTCACACAAATGATTATTAAAAACCCAGTAAGCTTCTCTGAGCTGCTAAAAAATTATCCATTGTATTAGCCTTCTAGTGTAGCATCTTTTATATGTGAAAAGTATCTTGTTTGTTTGTTCAAGGTTGGGGGGTGTCTTTAAAAAAATATAGTAATAATCAGACAAAAATATTACTGTATTTTTAATGAGAAAAAACCCCACTTGTGTGTCCATGTTTAAAAGACTTTCATGTCACCCTAGCCTGTGCCTTCAATCTTCATATTTAGGTCCACACTGCTTCAGTTCAGATCCATTGTGCTTGGTCCTCATGGAGGGGTTCTCTAAGCTATCTTAGATCAGATCATTGCCTGAGGCATGTGTGAGTTCAAAGAGCCTTGCTAGGGCTTGCAACAGGAGAATCACAGAACAAGGATCAGTTTTTGTGATAAGGGGATTTCAAAGCAGAGGTAGGGAAGGGGACTGCAGGAAAGAAAAAAGTGGTAGCAGAGAGGCTTGGGTCAGGGGAAAGACAGCTGCTAGAATCGCATGTGTTTATCCAGGAATTCTCCACTTAGGAGGAACCTGACATTGGAACTTCTAAAGGAAAGAAAAGCGTTTAACTAGCGGGGGAAAAAAGATTCCTACTGCTGGTTAGCTTCTTCTATGACATCTCATTTATGAAGTAGGAATTAAACTCTTTCTTGCCAAATTCACTGGGAGCAAACAAAACAGTGAAGGCAAAATACAAAGACTTGCTATCAGACAAAGCACCAAGCTTGGACTGTGTCCAGTCACATTTGGCTATGCTTTGCCACTTTTCATCCTGCCTTAGAAAGAAACAGCTGACAAGATGTGAGGCAGCAGAAACACAATAGATGCCATCATGCTTACCTTGATGCTACCCAGCAAGTGTTTCCTATAGCCTGATATTTCTTGGAACTAAGCTGTATAGCAGACTCTTTGACCTAAATTCATTGAGACAGCTGAAAATTATAGTAGTTGAAAATTAAAGCATCTCCAGGCCAGTAAATAGCCCACTTTTCCCCATTTCTTCAAATTATCTCAGCACCTGGCACTTTGATGCAGAAAGCACCTTCCTATGAGAGGAAAATACAACTTCAGCTCTGCTGGGACACTCAAATGGATAGTATGCAGCAAACAGATGCCAGCGCTGGGAACTCCTTACTGTCCCAGGGAGAAATGAGTTACCTTGGCTCCCCTCTGCTTCTTCTTTGGGTTTTGACTCTCATGCTCCCTACTCACTTGAGTGTTGCCTCTGCTTGCAATGAAATCAGACAACCTGAAGAATCACCCATTACAAATGTCTGTTCTCAGGTCATTCTGGACAAATAATCTTTGTGAGATGTGTTCTGGCTGTGGCTAGCTCTGAAAGCTAAAATTGGACAAGTGAACAGTTTTGCCTTCCTTAAATCGCAAATGTGTTTCACTCAGCAGCAGCTGGAAATGCAACAGCTGTAGGTACTCTTCTGGGGGGAGGGAGGGGGGCGGGACAGGGATAGGGGCGATGTGGAACAGGGCTTTTCCAAAGGTACAGCACAGTCACTCCCCACAGAAATCACTGATATAGCGTGGACTGCAAAGGAAGGCTGGGTCAGTTGCACACGATTTTACCCTGATTGCAGGGTAGGTACTCTAAAAGAATAAACAATAGGAAACAAACCAAGCAAGCATCTATCCTTTCAAAGCCTCTTGAGCTTTTAAAGTCAACCTCATTATTAACAGAGGGCTGGTTTCACAATGTCTGATAAATCATCATTGGAAATAAAAGGCAATTTGACAAATACAGAATCAGAATCACAGAAACATTCAGACTGGAAAAGACTCTCAGGATCACCAAGTCCAACCAATAACCCTACTCTACAAGGTTCACGCCTAAACAATATCTCCAAGCACCAGATCCAAACTACCTTTAAACACATCCAGGGTTGGTGATTCAACCAACTCCCTAGGCAGCCCATTCCAATGTCTGACCAGTCTTTCAGTGAAAACATTTTTCCTAATGTCCAGTATAAACCTGCCCTAGTGAAGCTTGAGGCCATTCCTTCTTGTTCTGTCACTAATTGCCTGTGAGAAGAGACCAGCACCAGCCTCTCTACAATGTCCTTCAAGGTAACTGTAGTACCTTTTCTGCCTTATTTCTCCAATTTCACCTATTTTGTACATTTTACCAACAGAAACAGAAGAACTTCTGGATCATAAAACAATACATTTTTCCCAGGCTGTAGTAACTACCACCTGAAAATTCAGAAGAAAAGCAATGTTCTTCCCCTACACCATAATTTCTAATTACTCATTGGATGTGTTATTTGCCCATTTTCTTTCAAGAATGTCTTTTGAAAACCTGTTTTTGCTTTAAATTAAAAAATGCACAAATGACAGTATTAAAAATGTGGAATCACAGTCACATTTGTTTACCAATACTCTCATCTATTCTTTTAACTCACTCAGCTCTAGGGTATTAAAAACTAGGTTTTTAATACCCTAGAGCTGAGACCAACTCTCTCCATGTGTTAGTACAACATCTGCTGCTGTAAAGCTCCAGGTGAGAGAGAAGTCACTCATTGATAAATTATTAATAAACACTGGTTGCTATGTTTGACAGAGCTTAAGTCTGACAAATAGACTATTTTTCACAAATGTTCTTTGAACCCAACTCCTATTTATCTCATGGCAGCCAATTCCATCATTGTGTTACCTAGTGCAGAATAAAAATAGATGCTTCTGTGGCTTCAATAAGTACAGCTCTTTAGTTTTACTGTGTGCTCTCAGTGCTTCCTACCATGAAACATAAAATAGGAAGTCCTCGTGTTGCTTCTGTCAAGGCATTGTCTTCAACAAAGTCCTTCACCTGACACCTTCTGAATCATATCCACGTCATCACTCGGGATCAAGTATTCAGTTAAATATAGAGGCCAAGGCTTGGTGGAAACCTGTTCAATTGTGCAGTGCTGTGTTCACATGTCTGAAATACAGAAAACATCAGCAAATAGTGTACACAGCTATTCTTAGCTGCTTCGAATCCACACACAGCAGGTTTCTAGGTTTTTTTAACCAGGCTTCTAAGTGTCTGAAATGAAAAGAATTAGCAAGAACACTGCAGTAAGAATAATATCTTTTGAAATAAGTACAGCAGGGTAGGAGGGTGATTTTTTTATGCATGATCTTATTTTTTCAAGCCCACAACATAAAAACCATGAGAGCATACAAGCTTGAATTGGTCTCTAGAAATTCATTCATACCAAAGGAAGACAATCATTGTCCATTACCTTCATCTTTAATAGAAAAGCCTGGCGAAATAAGTGTTGTGAAACATTGTTCTGTTCACAGCAGCTGCCAGCTATCAGTATTGCAGCTGCATTCACCTCTGACATATAAAGACATGGAGAGACAGAGCCACCTCTGCTCAAAGAAGGACATTCCACCTCTTTACAGCCTATAGTCTTTACATCTGCAGTATTAGGGTGCATCTGACCAAGAGCAACAGCGATTATCAGCCACTTCCAGCCACTGAGCTCCTACTTGGACCTCTACAATCGTATTTTATCTCAACTCTAATGTGGCCCTGCTAGAAGAGTAACTAAGCACATCACCTGAAGTGGGAGTAACTTCAGAGATTTGTAATCCTCTAACACATGAAATAAAACAGGCTGAAAGGCATATGTTAATGAATTTGTCCTCAGTACATCTGGAAATCAGCTTTTCATTGGAAAACACTGATTCACCAGACCTACTATTATGCCTGGTATATGCTTAAATTCAGCAATATATTGGTCTGGAAACACTTTTGAAATCTAGAATTACAGTGTTTGGGGTGCAAAATGGAGGAAGAATGGAGAAAGCATAGTTATCCTATTGACTTCAACAGACCAAGCCTGTTCTGTGGATAAACATCTGTGTCCCAGGATGTTGATACGGTTCATTAGGGGGTCAGTAACACTGGTAAAAATAAACAGAATTTGGTTTCCAGCATTGCAAATACACTCCACAAGCATTAAATACATGCTCACACCAGGAGGGAGATAAAGTGCCACATTTACTAATAGACTCTTAATAAAAATGCCATTTGGAGTTTAATTAACATACTCTTTTTTAGAAAATCACGCCACAGATGCTGCAAAATCTGGTTTTCTACAGCCATCCAGGGCCAAATTTTGCAGTAGGTTGCACCCAGGTGCATCTGCAGGATGCCTCATTCAGCCAAAGCCAGTATTTGCACCAGCACAAAGCAGAGCAAATACTGTCTCACGTCCATCAGATATCCTCTTTCTCTCATGGCTGGGGTTTTATTTTTAGCTTGTCAGCAGTGGAGGAAACAACAAAAGCATCATATTGCTCCAGCCAGATGGTGATTCTATTTCCTTCTGTCTTGCTGTTTGGTGTGGTTATCTGTGCCAGGGCATGCATCTCAGTGTCTCTGTCTGTGTGGCTTCTCCCACTTCTACCATGCTTCTGCCTGTCCCACACACTCAGAAATGGTTTAGAAGAGGAGTTCTGGAGGCTGCAGTTTCAGTGGGGCCAAGCCTCTTCCTGGGGACAGAATCCATCGGGAGCTCAGGAGGACCACAACCAGACATCTATTATTTTCAAATCGTTTCTGCTGAAGTGCCCAGCCATGGTAGACCTCAACTACTTCAGCCATCTCTGTCTGAGAATGCAACAGAAATTCAGGGAGGGGAAAAAGGGATGATCAGAAGAAGAACCAACATACAGGTTGATCATTTTATCTACATTGTCTGAATGCCATAGAAATACATTAATTCCTTCATTTTTCACAGCACTATCATTAGAAATCTCAATTATTTCTGAATGCTACACTGGCAAAACATTTAATTAGCTGCTTTGTTGCATTACTCACCTCTTGGATATTTGGAACTAGCAGTGCCAGTGCAGGGCCCCATTATTTTTCACAGAAACCTGTGAAGGAAGCTGTAATAAGTGTTCCTATCACTACACAGAGATAAAGGTCAGGCATTAATACAGCGTTCACACATCTTAAGGCTTTCACAGGGAGCACATACCTGCTAGCTACAGCCTTCTGTGCTGGTGACAGGAGAACAATGTGAACTGCTTGGAGAACAATGTGCAGAAACGGCTCAGGAGTTTCCATCTCCCCTCAGAGGGTGATGGTTCTCCAGTGTGCCAGCAGATAAGCAATCCATGCTGCCCTGGTATGGGTGTGATAAACACCCTAGAGTTGGTCCAATCCCTGGAGTCTCTCCTCCCCCTTCTGTATAAGGTCCGGGAGGGGTTGAGGGGCAGGGGCACACCACGTGGCCCCGGGACACAGGGAAACCTCGGGCTGCACGTATGCATGGGGCTATTTGGAACCAATTGGTCAGCTAGAGAATGCTGAATGCCTATTGGACAGTTTCACGCCCCCCTAGGGTATTTAGGCAGGGGCCAGTGGCCATTAGGAGTTCTTCTTCGTTCTTCTTCGTCGTCCTTCTCCTCTCTCCCGTCGTGCTGTGAAGAGCTCCAGCCACATGCACGCAGCAAAGGGCAGCAGAAAGCATAGCAGCTCTACAGAGAAGTGTCAAGGCTAACCCCCTTCTCTCTCTCTCTCTCTTTCTCTCCCTATCCGGGTTAAGTCGGTCCTTTTCCTTCTTCCCCTCTGTCTCGGGAAGGAGCGTTGTTTTCCCCCTCGCGCCCTCGTGGGTTTCTAGGCGTGGCTGGGGTCTGTTTGTATACTCTCTGTTCCCTAACTTCTGACTGTTAAACTGTTTATCTGGCGTTTTAAGCAACTCGTGGATTTGTTCTCCTGCCAACCGTGTACCCAAACAACCCAAGGGGCTCCAGGACCCCCCTCCGCGGGTATCAGCATACTAATTAAATCAATATCCCGCGACACATGCAGTTAAATGATTTGGATGTTACTATCAAGAATGTTTTACAGCTAGGTTCTTCCAGGCTTTTCATGAAATCTGACTTCAAATACAGGTGCCGTTTTACTTTACTTTAAGGCCTAATATGACTGCACTACAAATTCATCAGTGCACAGTTAAGAACTATTTAGCTTCTTTTCAGGCCCTGGTCTCCCACATATATCTCTTAGCATTTGTAAATTACTCACATTCACGTAGCACTCAAAATCTTTCTGTTGCCACAAACCCTCTTTCCACTGAAACACTAAAGCTGAACAAACAGAGAAAGGATTTCTGGATGGAAATGGTGTGCCCAGCTCAGGACACCACCAGGTATCTTCTGTGATGTGCATCACTGACAGTCACAGAATCAGAGAATGTCAGGTTCTGGGAGGGTCCTCAAAGGATCATAGAATCATAGAATGGTTCATGTTGGAAGACACTTCAAAGATCATCCATCATAGGCAGGGACACCTCCCACTAGAACACATGCAGGGTGGGAGAAGCCACAACCTCCCTGGGCAACCCGTTCCAGTGTCTCACCACCCTCACTGTGAAGAACTTCCTCCTAATAGCCTGTTTAAATCTCCCCTCCACCAGCTTGAACTCATTCCCCTTCATCCTGTCATTACAAGACCTTGTGAATAGTCCCTGCCAGCCTTCCTGTAGGCCCCCTTCAGATACTGGAAGGTTACTATAACGTCTCCTCAAAGCCTTCTCCTCCCCAAGCTGAAAAGCCCCAACTCCCTCAGCCTGTCCTCATAGCAGAGGTGCTCCAGCCCTCTGATCATCCTCGTGGCCCTCCTCTAGACTCTCTCCAGCAGCTCCATGTTCTTCTTGTGCTCCAGAACTGCACACAGTACTGCAGGTGGGGTCTGACAAGAGCAGAGTAAAGGGGGAGAATCCCCTCCCTTGCCCTGCTGGTAATGCCTCTCTTAATGCAGCCCAGGACACAGTTGCTGTCTGAGCCACGTGTGCACACTGCAGGCTCATGTTGAGCTTCTCATCCACCCAGACCCCCAGGTCCTTTTCCTCAGGGCTGCTCTCCAGCCACTCACCACCCAGCCTGAATTTGTGCTTGGGATTGCAGCGACCCAGGTACAGGACCTTGCACTTGGCCTTCTTGAATTTCATGAGGTTGGCCTGGGCCC
>VWZI01006036.1:26251-70831 GCA_013396835.1 Psilopogon haemacephalus
GAGTTGTCCACCCATCAAGTCCATGTTTTTCCAGTTTGGTGACCAGGGTGTCATGTGGGACAGAGTCAAAGGCCTTTCTTAGATCCAGGTAGGTGACATCAGTTGCCCTTCCCTTGTCCACTGCTGCTGTGACTTTATCATAGAAAGCCACCAAATTAGTCAGGCATGATTTGCCTTTGGTGAAGCCATGTTGGTTGGCATCAGACACCTCTGCTTTGTTTTCCATCTGCTGCAGCAGAGCCTTGAGGAGGATCTGCTCCATGATCTTGCCAGGCACAGAGGTGAGGCTGACTGGTCTGTAGTTCCCAGGGTCGTCCTTTTTTCCCTTCTTGAAGATAGGTGTTATGTTTGCCCTTTTCCAGTCAGCAGGAACTTCACCAGTCTGCCATGACCTTTAAAATACAATGGACAGTGGTTTGGCATCAGCCAGTTCCCTCAGGACCTGTGGGTGGATCTCATCAGGCCCCATGGACTTGTGCACGTTCAGGTTCCTTAGGTGCTCATGAACATGATCTCCAATTACAGTGGTCAGGTCTTCACTTCCCCAGTCCATACTTTTGCCCTCTGGAATTTGGACATTGTGGCTGGAGCACTTGCTGCTGAAGACTGAGGCAAAGAAGTCATTGAGCACCTCAGCCTTATCCATGTCCCCTGTCGCCAGCTCTCCATTTCCCTTCTGAAGGGGTCCCACATTCTCCCTAGTCCTCCTTTTCTCACTGATATACCTGAAGATATATTCATCCAGTCCAACACCCTGGCAGAGCAGGATTACCTGTACCAGGTCACGCAGAAACATGTTCAGGTGGGTTTTGAATATTTGCAGAGAAGGAGACTCCACAATCCCCCTGGACAGCCTGTTCCAGTGTTCTGTCATGCTCACAGTGAAAAAACTCCTCCTTGTATTTACATGAAACTTCCTATGCCTCAGCTTCCACCCATTGCCCCTTCCCTTGTCTTCCTGGCTGATTGCTTTTGCAAAGTCCTAAAATCCACCGGTCTGAGCATTATATTCTTTTCAGAAGTCATCTCTGTAACAGTTTGCAGAAAGAGAAGAAGAAAAGTTAGGTCAGTTCGCTGAGGCCACACAAAAAAATAAGAAGCAGCTACTCAATCATTGTCTCAGAAGGACAAAGTAATACAAAATGAAGAAAGAATATGTATGGGGGAAATGGGTTACAATTTGACTTCTCGGTCATTTCTGCGTTTCTTTCCTTGAAGCACTTTCACACACACAGCCTCAGAGGAAAGCCATCAAAAGGATCTGATTTCTGTAGCAGATATATTTAATGGAGGGAGATGTTCTGGCTCACAAACTCCAATTAGTTCTAATATTAGGCCTACCCATAAAATATACAGTCTCCCTTGTTTTCCACAGCCACATCAATACACATTATTGTACAAGGATATAAATATAACTCATTAGTTTGTTGACACTCAATAGTTATCTATATATGTAACTTTGTCCTGCCATTATTGATGCTTTTTTAATGGCACAGTATCATTAAGCAGTAATGGTTTGTTTCTATTAATATCGTTTGGGCTGGTTCTTAATAACTACGCCAGACTGACTGCAGCAACATCTGCAGGACATAGGTGAGCACATAATACATTTCTCAGCACATCCTCCAGAATGTTCAGCTTCCTCCATGACCAGCATATCACAAAATTCTTCCAACTGCACCTGATTACTTTTGGAGACATGGAGACCTGTAGATAAATATCCTGCTCCAAAATTTGCCTGTTTGTTTCCCAAAATCTATGGTGCAAAAGTGTGGCATTAGATTACCACTACTTCGTGGTTCGGTGGTCTATTGTATCCCAGTCAAGCATACGCAGGAGCTGGCTGAATGGCTGACAGGGAGTCACTGTAAAGAAAATGTCCCATTGCGTTCTGTGAACAGGGCAAGAGTTCAGCATTTCTTTGGGGATAGCATGATTACAACGTTCTGACTCTTTCAATCACCTTTGAAAAGTTTCACAGAAATCACAGAAATATCCAGGATGGAAAAGCCCCTCAGGATCACCAAGTCCAACCCTACTCTACAAGATTCACCTTAAACCGTATCCCTAAGCACCACATCCAAATAACCCATTCAGCATGGGTGACTCAACCACCTCCCTGGGCAGCTCATTCCTGTGCCTGACCACTCTCTCCATGAAAAGCTTCTTCCTAATGTCCAATCCAAGCCTACCAAGCCTCAGCCTGAGGCCATTCCCCCTTGTTCTGACTCCAGTTACCTCTGAGACGAGATCAGCAGCAGCCTCTCCACAATGTCCCTTCAGGTATCTTTAGACAGCAATGAGGTCTCACTTCAGCCTCCTCTTTGTCAAACTAATCATCCCCAGCTCCCTCAGCCGCTCCTCATAAGATTTATTCTCCAGGCCCTTCCCCAGCTTTGTTGTCCTGCTCTGGACCCACTCCGGCACCTCCACATCTCTCTTGTATTGTGGTGCCCACAACTGAACACAATACTCGAGGTGTGGCCTCACCAAAGGCAAGTACAAGGGGACAATCACCTCCCTGTTCCTGCCGGATGCAGCATTTTTTAATACAAGCCAGGATGCCATTGGCCTTCTTGGCTGCCTGGGCACACTGCTGGCTCATATTCAGCTGCCTGCCTATTACAACCCCCAGGTGCCTTTCTGCCAGGCAGCTCTACAGCCACACTGCCCCAAGCCTGTAGTGTTGCTTGGGGTTGTTGTCACCCAAATGCATGACCTGGCATTTGGTCTTGTTGAAACTCATCCCATTAATGTTGGCCCATGGATCTAGCTTATGCAAGTCCCTCTGAAGATTCTTTCTACCCTCATTCCAATCAACACTGACACCTAACTTGGTGTCACCTGCAAACTTACTGATGACACTCTCTGTGACTGAGTCAAGGTCATAAATAAAGATGTTAAAACTGAGTGGTCCCAGCACAGATTTCCTTGATTTCTTCCTAACCCCTCTTTCTTGTTTGCCTCCTATGAGTTCACACTTCCTTTTTTGTTCCGTGTTCTTGGGCTTATGTTCAACAAAAATAGTGGAGAGGCAGTATACTTGGCCCTTGTCATGTTAAGAGTCAGGTTGCAGAGGACCAACTTCTAAAGATACTCACTTGCCATGAAGTGGCCTGACCCCTTATTTCTTGGTTCCAACTCTGTTTTTTCCCAGCTCAGTCAGAGAGAATTTGGAGACAGTTCCAAAGGCCTGAGAAAATTTTGCTTTATTTTAAGTCCTCCACTAAACACAGAAGCAGAAGAAACCTCCACCTGGATTTGAACTTCCAGGAGGAAATTTTTGTACTCAGCTGCTAGCAGGGATCTGGCTGTGCATCATAGACTCTTCACTAATTCTGGTGGGTGCAGTGCACAGCATGGCCAAGAAGCCTCCTCTGCTGCAGCAGATCATTTGCCTGAGAACATGTTTCTGACTGTCCACAGGAAGACACATTGAAAGATTGAGATCAAGAGACAATCTCCTCCACAGTAAAACTTCAAATTAAGGGAATACAGATTAAATGCAATTGCCTGCTAAGCATTAGCCACTTAATTACATGCTCTGGCAGTACAAAAAAGAGGTTGATTGCTGATATCACTTAACCTACTGAGTCCCAGGAGTCATTCTTGACCTACATCAGCCCAAACAAAAAGAGTTTCAGGCTTCTTTTTTGCTTCATCTCCAGGGGAAATAAGGCACCAAAATGGAGCAAATGCATTTTTGTGCACACAGAGTTGATCAGAGAGGGCTCCAGGCAGCGTTTCTTCCTAATGCACATGCCTGGCCACATAGTGTAGAGAGAGAATGAAGCACTGGCCAGTTCATGTGGGTGCTGTGGCATTAACACCCTAGGCTGAAGCCACAAGGCTGACACTTTACAATCTCTGCCTGGGAGTGAAACCTACCTCGTAATGACGTAAACTCACCATTTGTAATGGCTCTGAAAAATCCAATAGGTTACTGAGATTACTGTGATTAGTAATTACACAGCATTGCCTGTAATCCTCACAGAGCAACTCTGTAGGTGAGTGTGGTGACAGGCAGTACACAACTGCAGGCTCAGAGAAGTCAGAAGTGAATCAGAAGATCCTGAAACAGCCCAGTCTAGCTGTGTGTGGGAAAGAAAGATTGCGCAACTCTGTGCAGTTCTTGTGGGAAGGGCATTTCTCCTTGTGCTGCCAGAGGGTTTCTTCTCTGGACAGGAGGGCCCAGAGAGTGGTAGTCAACGACCTTGACTACGGCATAGAGAGTGTCATCAGTAAGTTTGCAGGTGACACCAAGTTAGGTGTCAGTGTTGATTGGAATGAGGGTAGAAAGAATCTTCAGAGGGACTTGCATAAGCTAGATCCATGGGCCAACATTAATGGGATGAGTTTCAACAAGACCAAATGCCAGGTCATGCATTTGGGTGACAACAACCCCAAGCAACACTACAGGCTTGGGGCAGTGTGGCTGTAGAGCTGCCTGGCAGAAAGGCACCTGGGGGTTGTAATAGGCAGGCAGCTGAATATGAGCCAGCAGTGTGCCCAGGCAGCCAAGAAGGCCAATGGCATCCTGGCTTGTATTAAAAAATGCTGCATCCGGCAGGAACAGGGAGGTGATTGTCCCCTTGTACTTGCCTTTGGTGAGGCCACACCTCGAGTATTGTGTTCAGTTGTGGGCACCACAATACAAGAGAGATGTGGAGGTGCCGGAGTGGGTCCAGAGCAGGACAACAAAGCTGGGGAAGGGCCTGGAGAATAAATCTTATGAGGAGCGGCTGAGGGAGCTGGGGATGATTAGTTTGACAAAGAGGAGGCTGAAGTGAGACCTCATTGCTGTCTAAAGATACCTGAAGGGACATTGTGGAGAGGCTGCTGCTGATCTCGTCTCAGAGGTAACTGGAGTCAGAACAAGGGGGAATGGCCTCAGGCTGAGGCTTGGTAGGCTTGGATTGGACATTAGGAAGAAGCTTTTCATGGAGAGAGTGGTCAGGCACAGGAATGAGCTGCCCAGGGAGGTGGTTGAGTCACCCATGCTGAATGGGTTATTTGGATGTGGTGCTTAGGGATACGGTTTAAGGTGAATCTTGTAGAGTAGGGTTGGACTTGGTGATCCTGAGGGGCTTTTCCATCCTGGATATTTCTGTGATTCTGTTATTCTCTAATATTAAGATGCTAGTTTGGTCTTGCTTGCCTCCTTTCTTCTGAAACTGGTCTGAAATACCCCTTTACAGGCAGGGTGAAGATTCCTAATAATAGGAAAACCACATTCTTGCCTCCTCTGTTTTATATGTTAGGATCCTTTTGCAAACATTTCACAGTGAAATGAAACGTAATGAAATAGCCAAGTGATCCGACAAAAAGAGCAGTCATTACTGCTGTAGTTGTTTAACATGCCACAGCCCTGAAATGATTGAATGGTTAATAACCGATATGGCCTTGTGTGGTTTTCAACTCACCAGTGCAATAACAAGTGACTTTGTGACACCCAAACAAAAATTTTATCCTCAGCTGAAGCAAGAAGCTTAGGAGCTCCTTTTCCATCAACCACATCAACTGCCACTGCAACCATCTGATTGGCGCATCACATCATTTATTTACTTTGCTGATAGAATCTAATTGGGTATAATTGCTGAAGCATGTTAAATAATTCTAAATACAGAAATTGATTTGGGGATTAAATGGAATATGATAATTGCATAATTGAACAAAGTAGTTGGAGTCCTCACCCAGCTAAGTGGATTTCGTGATTGTGGCTGATTGCATCAGAATATAAATCAGCTTGATTTGCATGGTTGACATCAGCTTCCCCTCCTCCTCTCTAGAGCTAGTTTTAAGTAGGTTGGACTCAGCAGAGCCTTGAGAGGAAGCAGATACCTTGAAGGGAAGCACCTTGGATTTGGTGATAGGTGATGGAGTGCTCTATGGCCTCTGCTCAGCAGGAACTGATGTTCCTTTGGGGATTGGGTGCTTTTCTAAAAGGGTTTTGGATATTTTGCCACTGGCCATAATCTGTCCAAGCTCTACCTGGACCTTGGGTAATTTATGTTGCTGCTTTTGTTAAATTCTTAAATCTCTTGATTGGATGGTGGTTTTCCGAGAGATCTCTCTCAAGACCACTCTGTCAAAATAATTTTCAGCAGAAGTGATGAAATTTAAGCAACTTCACCCCAAGGGAAGTCGAGCAGTTAGTACAGCACTTCATGAAAGACTCTCAGTCTCTCAGATGTGCTTCTGGTCCTGGCAGAGTTAATCCACAGCTTGGAAATGTTACCCTTTTCGTTTTGTTGAGGGACAGATGTGCTTTTGGTCCCAGCTGAGTTAATCCACATCTTGGATCTGTTACCCTTCATATTTTGTTGGAGGACTCAATTTTTCCAATGGGAGATGGAAAATAAAACTGCCTGAGGTTGGAGTAGGGCTCTTCAGGAGGATTAATTCACTGACCATATGCCAGTCTAATCAGGAAGGTTGTAAAGTGTGCAGTCTTTACAAGTGGCTCTACACGAGCTTCTGCTGCTCTGTGGACTTCTTAAAACCAGGAAAACCACACATAATTCTAGGACAGGAGCTTTACATTCTCAACATCACCATTTATATTTATAAGCAATAACGTGCACACTAACATTCATTCCCAACTCTTTTATTTTTCATTTTGTTTGTGTGTGTGTCTGTTTTAATTTAGGCTCCAGCTATTGGTTCTCTATTTTTTCACAGCAGTTTATAACATTCTGCATAAATGTTTATAACCACATTACTGCATGACTGCATTGGCTGCTAATCGTTTGTTAACGCTATAAAATTAGGTTTATCAATTTTGTCCCTCTATTAGAAGGAACATGAAGAATAGACTGTCACCTCTATAAATAAGTTGTTTCTAATATTAAGAATGGCATTAAAGTCTGCTAACTTTATTAATTATGTGCATGCATAGCACTTTGTCCTCAATGAAGCAAGACAACCTTTAGAGGAAGATGTAAGTTTCTCATGTTGGATCAATCAGCCTGAATTTGTCATTACTCATTCCTAAGTCTTTTTGAAAATTTTCTTTTTCCTCCCAAACTGGAATATTGATTGCTTCACTGCAATGAAGATGTTAATCAAAGGAAATGAAAAGAAGCTTAGGGCTGTGATGTACTCCTGGGTTTCTTTTTGAAACATTTTATGCTCCCTTTTGTGTTCATACACGACTGCAATTCTGCCCTTGTCAAAGCTTCATTAGCAGAAACAGAACTCCCTCCTGGGACCATCAGACATGATTTCAAATGATAGGAAGGACTTGTCCTTCATTCTAGGGGGCCTTCCACTCCACAGGTCAAGATGTTAAGTCCCTGGGCTGCACCGTGACATTTGAATCTAGAAGTTGGCAAGAAGTGCAATAATACACTCAGGCACAGCTAGTAGGTTACAAAACCACATCCAGGCTGAAAACAGGGACCAACTTCTTTTGGTGCAGCTAATAGCTATTTCACTTTTTTTTAGGCCATGCTGTAATTTGGACTTTGAAATAAGGTTCTGAAAAAGAAGAGGAAATGCTGAGTATTTGCAGCTCTCATGGTATGCTGAACAAGAAGAAGGGCTGGTGTCATCAGGGATGTTTCCCATGTTGACTTTTAGTGAAAGCACTAGTCATTTGTTTTCAGCTATCACTGAGCTTGCTAAAATCTGGGAAATGTTTTTTTCTACTTGACAGGTTACCTTGCAATGTTTCTTAAAGTCTTAGAGCATATCTATATGAAGGAATGTAATAGCATGTAATGTTTCTATTCCAAATTCATATTTACTTGCTGAGCTTCATAGAATCACAGAAACATCCAGGTTGGAAAAGACCTTCAGGATCACCAAGTCCAATCCATAACCCTACTCTACAAGGTTCACCCAAATCTTAGCAGCTAACATTTTTGGTTAGAAGTCATTCAAAACTTTTCTTTTTCTTCAAAGTACTTGTTTTGGGGGGATAAAATTTATTTTACTTCTGTCAGTTCAAAATTCACGTCAAGAAGGTCAGTGGAGGTATCGGCCACTGGGATATCACTTTAGGTTTAATTAAGGCTGGGAACTTGGGGGAGCAGAGAGAAGGATACATAAACCCAAACCCAAGGGTTTATTGTCAGATTTTGTGGTGCCTACTGTTATCTGTCAAATACGATTAATTACATGTTTGACGTATTGTGAGCAGCAGTTGTGTATTGTAGAGCAGCTAGTATCACCTCTTTCACACTTTTAGATCATTATGGTGTCAGTCCTCACTTAAGGGGATAGAAAAACAAGGTTTGAGGGATTTCACAATTCTGTTTGTCAGCCTGTGATAGACACGACTGTTGTTAGCAAGAGTTTAAGAATTACTATAATTCAACTGACTGGTCTGATGCTGCTGTTACATCCAAGACTGTAGCTAGTGTAAAAACTAAGTCTATAGTTCGAAAATGGAAGGGCAAATAATGTGGCTTATTAAGAGATCTTCTTAATTTCACTGGAATAGGATGATCATTTGAATCTGAAAAGCCTATGTGGTACTTTACAAGTTTGATGCAATTTTCTAGGCTGAGGGCTGGAACTTTTGAAAAGTACAAAATAAGGAGTTCACTTTCATGTTGCATTTTCTTTAGAACATGCACCGAGAATAAGGGATGATGTTTGCAAAGGTTAAAATATTAAGGAGATTTTTATCTTTCCGTTGTTTAATGCCCTTAGCCACCTTCACTTAAAATGTATCAATGGTCAGATAATCAATACGAGCAAACTAAAAGGCACCCTGATGTATTAAATTCCCTAAACTTCAACCTTTGGGACTTGGTCATCAGCAAGAAACAAGTGGGTTTTAACCTTTTTCTTTCAGAGCCTTAACACTAAATCAAAGGAGCACACAGCTGAAAGAGCATTAACAAATTTTAAATTAATGCAGGTCCCTTTCTATCTGCTAACATGTTGCTGGTGTCTCTGGAGCACTGATCAATTCCCACACAGCTTAGATAGAGGCTTTACTAAGGCATTGAACACTATAGACCTAGCAGAAGCTTTAACAATAGATGAACTCTTGATACCATCTTAAATGTCCTAATGATAACATAACATTGAGTTCAAGAACCAAAATCAGGAGTCAACTAAAACACCAAGATGCAATATACAGAATGTTGCACTTTTTTTTTTTTTTTTGTAACATAACTTCCATTGATCAATTTATGCAAAGCATAAGAAAACATACTGCTTTTTTGCTGATCCCTTGAAACTAGTCTTGACCTAACTCTTTAAAGAAGGCATCCACATGTTGCCATCTCAAAAGCACAAATGTATTCACATCATGCTAGCCGTTATTATTGAGGCCTTTGAGGCTAGAGTATGCATTCACATTAAGGCTTTTGAAACCTGGAGTCAAAAAAGCTTGTTAACCTGCAGTTAGAAAGACCACAGACCAGGTTAATTTTACCAAAAAAAAGAATGAAAAATAATGGCTGAAGACATAGTACTGCTGCCTTTGAAGGATCCTTGGTCTACGTAAATGTAGCAAATAGCTAAACATGTCTCAGAAATGCATGGCATCTTCTTTCGTGATTGCAGATTTTCAGGCCAGTCCCAGCAATTTTTAGTCTCAGACAATATTATAAACCGTTAATGTACAGTCTGTGACAACAGGCACAATGTCTTACACATGCAAAGTGGTGTAATGAGACCTGAGAGCTTAGGCTGGAGGTTTCTATGCAGTGGACTTTGATGGTATTCTGCCGTACACAATCACCGTTGGAGATATACTTGCTTTTTTCCAGATACGGGCTTCAGAGTAGTAAGGATTGCTATTGTCACCAGGACCTGTTGATACTGAAGACACCACTCCCATCTTCAGTTAGAGATTGACTAAAACCTTGTGTTATCTGGCCACTACATATTCAAAAGAATCGTTTAACAATATGCTTCTTCTGCCTACACAAACTGTCAGTTAGACATTGTCCATATGTAAATGAGATAAATCACAAGATGACAGGATCACAGGATGTCAGGGGTTGGAAGAGGCCCAAAAAGATCATGGAATCATAGAATCAGTCAAGGTTGGGAGGGACTACAAGGATCATCTCATTCCAAGCCCCCTGCCATGGGCAGGGACATCCTACCCTAGATTAGGCTGGAGAGAGCCTCAGCCAGACTGGCTTCAACCAGCTTCCTGGGCAACCCATTCCAGAGCCTCATCACCCTCATGGGGAAGAACTTCCTCCTCACATCCAATCTGAATGTCTCCACCTCCAGCTTTGCTCCATTCCCCCTGGTCCTGTCACTATCTGATAGCCTAAAAAGTCCCTCTCAAGCTCTTCTGTAGGTCCCCTTCAGATACTGGAAGGCCACAACAAGGTCACCTCAGAGCCTCCTCTTCTCCAGACTCAACAGCCCCCCACTCTTTCAGTCTGTACTCATAGGAGAGGTGCTCCAGCCCTCTGATCATCCTCGTGACCCTTCTCTGGACATGCTCCAGCATGTCCACATCCCTCTTGTAATAGGGGCTCCAGAACTGGATGCAATATTCCAGGTGGGGTCTCACCAGGGTGGAGTAGAGGGGGAGAATCACCTCCCTCAACCTGCTGGCCATACTTCTCCTGATGTAGCCCAGGATCTGGTTGGCTCTCTGGGCTGCAAGTGCACACTGCTGGCTCATGTTGAGCTTCTCATCCACCAGCACCCCCAAGTCTCTCTCCGCAGGGCTGCTGTCCAGCCAGTCACTGCCCAGCCTGTATTTGTGCTTGGGATTGCCTTGATCCTGATGCAGGACCTTACACTTGGCTTTGGTGAACCTCATGATGTTGCCTTGTGGTCACATCTCCAGCCTGTCCAGGTCGCTCTGGATGGCATCTCTGCCCTCCAGCATGTCTGCTGCACCACACAGCTTGGTGTCATCAGCAAACTTGCTGAGGGTTCACTTAGTGCCTTTGCCCATGTTACCCACAAAGATGTTGAACAAGACTGGTCCCAGGACTGATCCCTGAGGGACTCCACTTGTCACTGACCTCCACTTGGACATGGATCCATTGACAGCCACTCTTTGGATGTGGCCATCAAGCCAGTTCTTTATCCATCTGGTGGTCCACCCATCAAGCCCACGTTTCACCAGCTTGGAGACCAGGATGTGGTGTGGGACAGTGTCAAAGGCTTTGTTCAGGTCCATGTCAATGACATCAGTTGCTCACCCCTCATCTATTCATGTTGCGACCTGTTTGTAGAAGGCCTCCAGGTTTGTCAGGCAGGATCCACCCTTGGTGAAGCCATGCTGATTGGACCCAATCACCTCTTCATTATTCTCCTGTCTCAGTAGTGCCTCCAGGAGGATCTGCTCCATGATCTTACCAGGCACAGAGGTGAGACTGACTGGCCTGGGGTTCCCCAGCTCCTCCTTCCTACCCCTTTTGAAAATGGGAGTTATATTTCCCCTTTTCCAGTCAGTGGGGACTTCACCAGACTGACAGGACTTTTGGAATATAATAGAGAGGGGTTTAGCAACCTCATCTGCCAGTTCCCTCAGTACCCGTTGGAATATCTTGTCGGGACCCATGGACTTGAACGCTTTCAGGTTCTTCAGGTGATCACGAACCTGATCTTCACTTATGATGGGCAGTTCTTCCTTCCAGTCCCTGCCATGATTCCATGATTCCAGGAGTGTGGCTGGAGGCCTTTGCAGTGTAGACCGAGGTAAAGAAGTCATTGAGAATCTCAGCCTTTTCTATGTCACTTGTGACCATTTCACCTTTCTGTTTCCTTTCTAGTCTTCTTTTTACCATTAATATACCTGTAGAAATTCTTGGTGTTCCCTTTGACCTCCCTGGCTAGATTCAATTCAAACTGTGCTTTGGCTTTCCTAATCAGATCTCTGTCTGCTCAGGCAGCTTCCTTATATCACGCCCCCCATTCTAGCTGTCCTTTCTTCAACTCCTTGTAGAGTCTCTTTTTGTGTGACAGTGTGTCCAGGAGCTCCTTGCTCAGCCAGGCAGGCCTCCTGGCATTCTTCCCTGCTGTCCTCTTTGTTGTTCTGCATTGAGTCCATTGAGTCCAACCCCCCTGCCAGAGCAGGACTGTACAATCTAGCACATGTCACAGAGAAACATATCCAGACAGGCCTTGAAATTCTTCAGATAAGGAGACTCCAGAACCTCTCTGAGGAGCCTGTTCCAGTGCTCTTTGAACCTTACAGTAAACAAGTTCCCCCTTGTGTTGCGGTGGAACATTCTGTCCTGCAGCTTACATCCATTGCTTCTTGTACTTTCAAAGGGAACAAGTGAGAAGAGCCTGTCCCCTCCCTCCTGACACCCAGCCCTCAGATATTTATAAACATTTATTAGATCTCCTCTTAGTCTTCTCTTATCCAGACTCAAAAGCCCCAGGTCCCTCAGCATCTCTTCATAAGGCACTGCTCCAGTCCCCTAATCATCCTTGTAGCCCTCTGCTGGACCTTCTGCAGCAGATCCCTGTCCCTCTTAAACTGGGGAGCCCAAAACTGAACACAGTACTCAAAATGGGGTCTCACCAGGGCAGAGTAGGGCGGAGGAGAACCTCCCTTGATCTGCTGGACACACTCTTCTTAATACACCCCAGGATCTCACTGGCCTTCTTGACCACAAGGACACATTTCTGTCCCATCCACCAGCCCTCCCAGGTCCTTCTCCACAGGGCTGCTCTCCAGCAGATGACCTCCTACCTGTACTAGTGAACTGTATTATTCCTCCCCAGATGCAGGACTCTGCACTTGTCCTTGTTGAAACTCATTTGGTTCCTCTGTGCCCAGCTCTCCAGTCTGTCCAGGTCTTGCTGGATGGGCACACATCCTTCAGCTGTATCAGCCAAGCCTCCCAGTTTGGTGTTATCACCAAACTTGCTGAGCAAACACAATTGTCCGTCTGTCCACCTGTCCCCTCATCAATGTCATTGATGAAGGTATTGAACACTGATTGAATGCTCATACATGGTCTCTTTTCTTGATGGCTTTCATATCATTAATTTGTCTCTTGTCCTGAGGAAAATTGGAAGGCTTCTGATCCCAGAACAGATGCTTCTCAGGCTCAGGCTGGGAAGAGTACCTAATGAGAAGAGATCAGGTCTTGCAATTTTGCAACAACTCATTTTCTTGACAAAGACAGCAACAAAACCCAAAAAGGACACAGTCTTAATCTTTTCCTCTGACAACTTTAACATTGTAATGAGAACAGACAATTGCAGATAATGCTTCCTTTTGCTTCTGAAGCTGAAGCCTTGTGTGCCGAAGCTGCCACTGGGCTTTGCTCTTCATGAAGTGGTCAGTGGAGCTTCTTTGTTTTGTATAGGTTCAAGCACAGGTTTAGCACTCAGATAATGAGGCTGGAGTCCCTGCTTTCTGACAGAGGTTCTCCATTCCCTGCACCTCAGCTTATCCATGAACCTTTTTTTGCCAAGAGAACTTGCCAGGTCAGGAAAGAAGATGCAGTCATAAGGAACTGCATATTTATGATTCAACATTGCTTAGATGACTATGTCCTGTGAACATAAAATTAATAAAGTGTCACACAAAGAGCACACTAAGCTAGACAAGTTGTCTAGAGCAGATGGTGTTAGGATGACGAAAGCCAAAGAAGATAAAATACTTGTTATAATGTTTGGCAGATTGGCAGGTTCTGTGTGGAAAGTATACCCAGCCCTGAAAAGGAGAGGGTTCAAGAGGAAATATCCAGTCTTGAAGGAGAAGATTGAAATCACAAAATCACAGAATCACAGAATGTTACAGGTTGGAAGGGACCTCAACTGTGATAGCATATGCACAAAAGGACTCATGGCAACAGAGCTTGCCTGGAATTTGTAAGAGGACATGTCTGGCCCAGCCTTTTTATTCGCACATCTTCAGGATAAGGCAATTTGCACAACTGCACAAGCGAAAGGAATGTTATGTGTATATGCATAGATAAACACTTATATGTATTTAGATGTATGTATGCACATAACATGTAATAAATAATTGAATATGGTATTCTGAAAGCGTCTTGTGTAGAGTGGACAGTTTTTCAGGCTATCCAAGACAGCAGACAATGGGTCAAGCCCGAATGAGTGCAAGGAAATAATGAGGTGATCCTGGTCAGTATGAAAGGTGGCAGACCTCTGCAAACCAAGCAGCCTAACCTTTCTGTAGGCTGCTCAAAAGGGAGCGGTAATGAGAGCCCTAGCAGAGGATAATGAGGAATTTGTGCGTGTTTACAGGAAGCTCTCCCCGAATGCAAAGACTAACAGGCAAAAAAGGGCTTGCTGAGTATCTTTACCAACAACAGAAAAATAGTGTTTTCAAGGGCTGATCAGAGAAAAGATGCAAATTCTCAGCTTGAAAGAGGAGACAAGCTCAGGTTTGGTGGAAAAGGGAGAGTGATACTACTGCTGCCCCATGATTATCTGTTGATTTCCTGCATCTAGGACCCCATTCTTTTCCTTCACACCCGTAGTGATGCTTTTCTCATCTTTGCTTTTGCTCCTCATCAGGGCTGTAATCCATGAGCAGGATTTCTTGCTGTTTTGATGATTTTAACCATTGTTGCATGGTTCCCTGTGTTAGACTCTGTGTTTTAGCCCACATACATACACAATGTCATGCAGGAGGAAAGAAAAGAAAGAAAACAAAAACCAATGTGTTCTGTCAAGCCTGAAGCTGCTGGGCAGGGCATGTCTCTCAGCATGCATAAGAATCTAATTCATGTCAGACAGCAAAATACTGAAGAAAAGAGTTTCTCAGTCCTATTCCCTTTTTCTTGCAAACATGTTCAGAGACTCCAGACTGCTGCATCATTTCTTTCGATGTCAACTGATCCACATAGTTTTGGTAGAAAATAACCTGAATTGGGGTGTTTAGTGAGCTTCACTTTGAGGTTTGGGGTCTTTTCACAGGAAATAACACCACAAGGATTCATTTAGCCTGAAAGCTCTACCCAAATAATCTAAGCTGGCTCTTATTTACCATCAGACAAGGGTCTTCTTCAGATTCCCTGTTCTTTGAATAGAGTCACTATTGGAAAATAAACATTACGTCTAGAAATTTTCCATTCTATATTGGAGTAGAATTCAGCATATGCCTTTTACTGATGTTTTGTTATTCTCATTGTAATAAACTTGCTTAATATTTCCAGCATAAACCAGACTAGCTTTAATTCCCAGTCCCTGCCTATTTTTTTTTTTATTGTGGACTGAATACCTGATTGAAGGTGATCCAGACCACAGAGCCTGCATCTGACTGAGTCACCTTTATGGCCAAGGTGAGAAAGAGGTTCATCTTCATTGTGGTTCAGCTACACTCAGAGACAGACACCTGTGTGGACATCAGAACTGCAGAGACTGAAAATTAAATGAATGTCATGATCAGGCTGCTTGACCTAAACTTGAACCTTCTCTCTTGAAAAACAAAACAGCTTAGTCTACCAGGGGGATGTTTTTTCTAATTGTGTCCTTGGCTCTTCTCAGAGTACTTTCCCAACTTTTATCTCTGTGTTATATGAATATCTTTCTTACAAAACAGACTGACCACAGTATTCACTCTAATTTTGTACACCCTCATTGCTTTGCTTCCAAGCAACATACATGGCTTTTAAACTTAAAGCCAAAACAAAATTTTAAAGATAAGATTTTTTTTGTCGCAGAGGCAATTGTGGTAGCAAGTTTAGGCATGACTGAAGAAAAAACACAGAAATAAGCAAGGAACCTGAGCCAAGCTCCATGTGCTCAGGGTAACTTATGGTTGTACTGTACATGATGCATCCCACATCAGCTGTATTTTATTCCATTAAAAACAAACAAACAAAAAAGGCAGCAATCACTGCTGTTACAGTTAGAAAGGCTTGTACCAAAATAAAACCCTTCTGGCTTTTTTACAGCTATACAGTGTGCTGGTTTGAGGCTAGTTGGAATATTTTAATGAGAGAAATTGGGTCATTGGCTGTGAAAAGGAAATAATAGTGATGTCTGTATTGCCCATTGTCTCTGCTGAGGGACATAAAAACAAGAAATATAAACAAAGGGTGTCAGCCAGTCTCTGGTTGCTGCTGCTGCTGCTTCACTATCTCTGCCCAAAGCTGTGTAACCCAATTTAATCTTTTCCTTTCTATCCTCTTGCCAACCTTTTGCATCTCACCCTGCACGTTAAGGGATAAGAGAGGGGTTGGAAAGAAGGTGAGAGGTTGGTCAGGAGCCTTCCTGGGTGGTCCTGTTGTTTGGGAAGTGATTTTGTATTTCTGTATTACTTTTAACTTGTATATTATTGTACATAGTTGTCCATGTATGTATATATTGTATATGTGTGTGTCCCGGTATGGGTGTGACAAACACCCTAGAATTGGTCCAATCCCTGGGCTCTCTCCTCCCCCTACCATGCAAGGTCCAGTAGGGGTTGAGGGGCGGGGGTACCCCACGTGGCCCCGGGACCCAGGGAGACCTTGGGCGGCAGGTATGCGTGGAGCTGTTTGAACCTATTGGTCAGCTAGAGAATGCTGAATACCTATTGGTCAGTTTCACACACCCCCTAGGGTATTTAAGAGGGGCACAGCGACTGTTACTCGCTCTTCCTCCTCTTCCTCGCTCTTCTCCTTGTTCGCCATCATCTCCCCGCCATGGCTGTGAAGAGCCCAGCCACGTGCAAGGCAGCATTCAGCAGGCAGCAGGCAGCGAAGCATAGCAGCTCTCCAGAGAAGCAGCAAGGCTAATCCCCTTCTCTCTCTCTCTCCCTATCCGGGCTAAGTCGATCTTTTCCCTTCTTCCCCTCGGGTTCAGGAAGGAGCGTGTTTTCCCCTCGCGCCCCGCGGGTACTTTATAGGCGTGGTCGGGATCTATTTTATATGTAGCCTCTCTGTTTCCTAAATTCTGACTGTTAAATTGTAGCACCTGGCGTTTTGAGCGACTCGTGCGCTTGTTTCTGCCGACTGGAACCCAGAGAACCTCGGGGAGGCACTAGGACCCCCTCTCCATAGGATATCGAACCTAATTAAGCGATTATCTCGTGACAGTGTGCTTGTAAATTGTGTCACGCTATAAATATTGCTTCATTCCTTAACTTACAGCTGGCTGAGTTAGTCTGGTGTATTCGTGGTGGGGTGGGAAACTCCCAAGCTACCACATACAGCTAAGAAGATCACCTCTTCATACGACATATAGAATGGGAAAATCAAGGTTAGGATAGGGATTTATTCAGCTTTCCTTCCACCACCTCTACTTCTATGCTTATTTCAGCCTGGTGGTCTGCCTGCAAATGAAAAAGAAAACAACAAGGCAGTGAAGATCAAAGAGAAACAGAGANTGCTTTCTGAGGCGATCACAGGATCACTTCCTGTATCAGCCTCAGAAGCAAGGGTGAAGGATGGAACACCAGCCATCTGGAGTGCTCCCCTGGGATCTGGCTTATATCAGGTAATTATAAGATATAGCAGGTTTCCTCATCAAAGCACTTTACAAATATTCATTAATTAGCTTACAGCACTCTCCATTTAGGGACATAACTGGTGCAGTCTCCCTTTGTACAGAGAGGAGGAAGGGATGTGGAGCAGATGACTTTCTCAAGACCTTTTGAGGAGTCAGTGACAAGGCACATGTTTGCTCCAGTCCTGTGTTTGCTCATCTTCAAAAAGTTCCTTCAACCCTACATGTTTTAACCCCTGATCTACAGTAAAGGGGACAGGCAGATTTTGCTCTGCTGCATCAACAGTGCAGAAGATGTTTAAGTAATCCTGAGTCTGACTTTGCAGTACAAACAGCATCAAGCCTGCATGTGCTGTAGCATATATAGTTTTAGTTAACAGACCAGAAATAATGCCACTTGCTTCACAGAGAAGTAAGAGAAGAGTCTCATGTCTGGAAGGTAGCTATCAATATCTACAGTAATGTTTCTGCACAAGCAGCACCACAGGCTGGGGTTGTCAAAGGGTGCCATCATGTGAGAGAGAGAGCTCTCAGAAGTACCCTGGCTGACAGGATGAGTCTCCATTTTGTTTGCATTCTACCCAGTAGTATTCTACCCAGTAGTAGCAGAGCAGCTTCATTTGCCAGTGAGTGTATCTCTGGAGAGGAAGCAAGACCTGCAGGAACATAGGAAGACATCAATTTTAATGAAGGGCTTGAAATGAAAACCTGTCGGCCTGAAGTCTTTGGAGGTAATTTAATGGCTGTAGAGTGTCACAAGGAAAGATAAGCCAGACTTCAGCAGTCTAGGCTGACTGACAGTCTGCACGTATATGTAGGAGTTGTCCCTCTGCATTGAAATGCAGCTGCCTCACCCAATTTCCTATACAAGAAGCATTGTGCACTGGCACCTTGTCAGAGGAAGAATTAAAGATAACAGTTTTATTTAACAATATAGGTCACATTCTGAGCAATGATTGATCAGTTTGCAGCTTGTAAATAACCACAGTTCTGTAAAATGTGGGAAACTTTATATTCAGTCAGTCATAGGATCACATTATCACAGGATGTTAGGGGTTGAAAAGGATCCAAGGAGATCATCAGGTCCAAACCCCCTGCCAAAGCAGGACCAAACAATCTAGCTCAGGTCACAGAGGAACACATCCAGAAAGACCTTGAAAGTCTCCAGAGAAGGAAACTGCCTCTCTGGGTATGGCAGGGCAGGACACTGCCCCACCGGAGGTTTAAATGAGGTGTGAATTTTGACAGGGCACGCTCAGTCCACTGCCCCACCAGAGGTGTGAATGGGGCAGGAAACGGTCTTCCTCCTTCACCACCTCTCACAAGAGGCTTAGTACAATAGGTGTGAAGTGCCTTCTCCCACCCTCCATGGGCTTGAACAGGGAGGCAACAAATCACCTCAGTATATATATGGCAGCTGGACAGATTGGAGCAGGACTTGCAAGGACCTTCACTCGGACCTGCACTCAGACCTGAACCAGGACCTGCACTGGGACCTGAACCCGGACCTGGAGACACGAACCTCACACGGACTTTGAGCCGGACCTTGAGGAGCATCCTGGCTTCTTGCTGCAGGACCTGCCTCTAACGGTAAACTGCAGCCATTTGTGGGAACANAAGGCATCCTTGTGAAGACTTTTCCTGACTGAATTAGAACCCAAACTTAAACCAATTTACACACAAATTGTGGGTAGGGCTTTTGGAAATTATAAAAACTACATAACTTGTAATTTCTGCCTCTTCAATCACCCACAATCAATACACTGGGGAGCCTATGCCAGTGCTCTGTGAATCTTACAGTAAACAAGTTCCCCCTTGTGTTGAGGTGGAACCTTTTGTGCTTCAACTTACGCCCATTGCTCCTTGTCTTACCATAGGGAGCAAGCAAGAAGAGCCTGGCCCCCTCCACCTCTCCTGACTCTCAGCCCTCAGGTATTTATAAACATTGATTAAATCCCCTCTCAGTCTTCTCTTCTCCAGACTAAAAAGCCCCAGGTTCCTCAGCCTCTCCTCATTAGGCAGTGCTGCAGTCCCCTAATCATCCTTGTAGCCCTCTGCTGGACCTTCTGTAGCAGATCCCTGTCCCTCTTAAACTGGGGAGCCCAAAACTGAATGAAGTATTCAAGATGGGGTCTCACCAGGACAGAGTCGAGGAGGAAGAGAAGAACCTCCCTTGATCTGCTGGACACACTCTTCTTAATACACTCCAGGGTCTCATTGGCCTTCTTGGCCACAAGGACACATTGCTGTCCCATGGATAACTTATCAACCAGCACTCCCAGATCCCTCTCCAAAGGACTCTTCTCCAGCAGATGACCTTCCAGCCTGTACTGGTGGAGATAATTAGCTTCATTTTGTTATTATGCTTGTTGGATGGCAATGCCACAGACATCTATGGTCATCTCCTCAGGCGTCTTCTCCCAGGCAACTAGTGACAAGACAAGAGGGCATGGTGTGACTCTGCACCAGGAAAAGTTTAGGTAGGATATTAGGAATGTGGTAGTTTAGCAGTTAACTTTCCCCCACCCCCACCCCCCCTCTTTGATATAACCCAGCCTAGGACTCAGAACAGCTGGAAGTTGGTAAATGAAGCTTTATATTTACTGCAATGCTCAATATACAAGCAGATATTTACAATGTATAACAGATATTTACAGATATATACAGTGAAAAGGTAATACAGAAACACCACACCCCTCCCAGAGATCAAAATCCCTAAGAGGGGTTTTTAACCACCCCTACCACCTTTTCTCCTTCCCCAATCTTATCTCACCATCTGTTGATGCAGCAGATAGGCAAAAGTAGATTGGCCAGGGGAATTAGCAATAGGAGAAGAAGTTAGTAGAACTATTAAGAATCAGCTGCAAAAGGCAGGGACAAAGAAGCAGCCACAGCCCAGAGAGGTCTGAAACCATCTAACCTATCTATATTTGGGTTACAACTCTTAAAACAATTTTTTTTTTCT
Organism: Psilopogon haemacephalus; assembly: GCA_013396835.1. Classification (NCBI taxonomy): domain Eukaryota; kingdom Metazoa; phylum Chordata; class Aves; order Piciformes; family Megalaimidae; genus Psilopogon; species Psilopogon haemacephalus. The sequence goes on from VWZI01006036.1 coordinate 46,569, forward strand.
TTCTCAGTAAAGCTGTGAATGGAGTAGCATCATCTGTTTTCCTCTCTCAGCCTATGGTCTAATTTCTCATTCAAAATCCTCCAATTAGTTCAAACCAGCACAAGGAAGCACTGCCTCATGGAAAGGGTGATTGGGCACTGGAATGAACTGCCCAGGGAAGTGGTGGAGTCACCACCCCTGGAGGTCTTAAAGAAAAGATTAGGTGTGGCACTTGGTGGCTTGGTTTAGTTGATTAGATGGTGTTAGATTATAGGCTGGAATTGATGATCTCAGAGGCCTTTTCCAGCCTCAGCAATTCTATGTGATTCTGTGATTTTTCCTCCCTGAGAAGGCGTCATCCTCGCCACCAGCCGTCAACTCCACAACCTGCCTTGGAGGACCTCTAGTCATGAACACGTTCTGCACCTCCTGAGATTTGTAGCACTAATGGGATAGCTGTGTGCTAAGAAACAGAGAGGACATAATCCCAGTGGTGCTTCCAGAAGGGCTTCACTACTAGGCAGGAGAACAAACATGGGCATGACAGTGAGCACTGGAGACTTTACAAACCCACCTTGGTGCATTCCTGTGCCAGCTACCCTAGGTGATCCTGCCTTGGCAGGGAGGTTGGTCTCAATGATCTCTGAAGGTCTTTTCCAACTTCTAAGGTTCTGTGATTCTGTGACCAGCAGTCCTAGGACTTCCTCTCCTCGCTTCCTCTCACTTCGCCAGGGGGAGCATCCCCAACACAAGAAAGACATCAAACTGTTGGAGCGAGTACAGAGGAGGCCATGAAGATGATCAAGAGGGCTGGAGCATCTCTGTTACAAGGACAGGCTACAAGAGTTGGGTGTCTTCATCCTGGAGAAGAGAAAGCTTCCACAAGACTTTATAGTAGCCTTCCAGTATCTGAAGGGGGCCTACAGAAAGGCTGAGGAAGGACTATTTACAAGGTCTTGTAATGACAGGATGAAGTGTAATGGGTTTAAACTGGTAGAGGAGAGATTTAAACGGGATGTTAGGAAGAAATTCTTTACAGTGAAGGTGGTGAGACACCGGAACAGGTTGCCCAGGGAGGTTATGGCTGCTCCCTACCTGGAGGTGTTCAAAGCTAGGTTAGATGAGACCTTGAGCAACCTGTTCTAGTCAGAGGTGTTCCTACCTATGATGAGGTCACTTCCAACCTAAGCCATTCTATGATTCCATATCCATAGCTTTCTTCTTCCCAAGATTCAATTTAAAAGTTTTTCTGGCATAAGGCTTGTCTCATGTATTTATCACTGCTACTGTAGCCAGGGATTCATTCTTTCAGGGTGCCTTTGGTTTTAAATGAAACATCACAGACAAATTGAGAGATAAAATAAACTGCAACATTATGCATGATGTTTCCAAAGCCGTGTCCATCTTCTTGACTGACCCTTCTACCTTGTACTTCAAAGAGAATGAAATATATTTCATTGACCCATGAGACAATACTTGGTGATCTGCTCTCTCTGAAACTATCAGACAAAAAGACTAAGATGTAATTTAAAAAAAAAAAAAAGGAGGCTCACAACTTCCCAAAATATTTCAAACTTACACTTCACATGTGATAACTAGCAGAAGGCTAATATCTATCAGACTAGATTGATCAAATTATACAGTAAAAAAACCAATTTATCCCTGCAGTCTAGACCCCATGTCTGCTTGTTTGAGGGTAACGGGAATATTTTAATGAGAGAAATGTGATCACTGCTTGTAAAAAGAAAATAATTATAAAGTCTACATAATTCATTGGTTTGCCGAAGGGGATAAAAAGCTAAAATGTAAACTATTTCACAGAACGTATCACAGAAGGTCAGGGGACAGAAGGGACCTCAAAATATCATCTGGCCCAATCTCCCTGCCAGAGCAGGATCACCTAGAACAGATCACACTGGAATGCGTCCAGACAGTTCTTGAACACCTCCAGAGAGGGAGATTCCACAATCTCCCTGGGCAGCCTGTTCCAGTGTTCTGACCCCCTCATAGGGGAAAATATCTTCCTCAGGTTCACATGGAATCTGCTATGCCTCAACTTCCTCAGGTTTATATGGAACCTCCTATGCCTCAACTTCCATCCCTCACCCCTTGTTCTGCCACTGGGCACCATTGAGAAGAGGCAAATCGTCAAGTGGCAACTTGTCCCACTTTATTCTGGCACACTGCTTCCTTTCACTCCTGCTTTGCTCCACTTTAATATTTTCCACTAACCTTGGCCAACCAGAAAACAAGTAAGCTTTACTGGTTGTTTCTGTCTGAGAAGGAAGAGACAGACAGAGAAAGAGTCTTTCAGCCCCTTCTGAGCAGTTTCTTTGTGCAGAAGGGAGTTTGGATTTCTGTATTTTTTCTAATTTGTATATAGCTGTACATACATGTAAATTTACTGTGTATATATGCCTGTACATTTTACCATGCTGTAAACATAGCTTCCTCTTACTTCCAAGCCATCTGATCTGGTCCAGTAAATTTCAATAGTGGGGAGGAAGGGGTGTAAGTGCCTAACCCACCACATGCCATTTTGTAGTACAAGTACTATTAAGAAGGGAAAATCAGAATTTCTTTGTCTTGTTTGTTCAGGCACAGTTGCAGTCCAGTAAATACCACGGATTGTCTCAGATGTAAATAGTGTGTGTCTGTGCATGTGCTGATTTTTAAAAATTATATTAGGTAGTATTTGAGTCCATGCATAATCTCTCCCCACATACCAGCTTTTTTCTGAGGCATCTGTAAATGTTGTCCCTGAAGAACTGCCCTGAATGAAATGTCAGGCACATTCAACTATTCCATCTGCAAACAAAAACGGCAGTGTTTATCAGTCCAGTAATGAAAAACTGAATGATGCATAAAGAGTCTGAGGCTATCCTTCTGATGCTAAGAAGAAAATCTTACACTCTGATATTTTCCCTGGACCTTGAATGACAAGGTCAGATAATAAGATCCTACTCAGAAATATAAATGTCACTGCAGAGGACTCCTGACTTGGTCCACACATGTGTTACATGCACAAGAGAGTGAAAGGAAGCTTCTTAACCAGTAAACAGCAATAGCCTGAAGATTAATTGTGCATCTGTAATACACTTGAATCCCTTGGAGGAAGACAAGGCAGAGCTGCCCCATGCTGATATCCCTGAACTGTGTGAATAGTTAAAATATCCCTTTCAACACAGCATGAATCAGTTTCCCTTTTCCTAGACATCACTGTCATGGCTTTGGTGTTGAAATCACTGCAAAAATCTGACAGGACAAGAAGCAATGAGTGGAAGCTGAGGCATAGAAAATTTCATTTAAACATGAGGAGGATTTTTTTTCCCTGTGAGGGTGACAGAACACTGGAACAGGCTGCCCAGGGGAGCTGGGGAATCTCTCTCTCTGGAGATATTCAAAAGCCATCTGGATGCATTCCTGTGTGATCTGGTATAGGTGATCCTGCTCTGGCAGGAGGGTTGGACTGGATGAGCTTTTGAGGTCCCTTCCATTCCCTGACATTCTATGATTCTACTAAATATTAGTAAACCAAAATTTGTATATTCAAGTTCATGCTTCACGGTTTGTGGATCTTACATGAAGATCTCTGAAACGTGAGCAGCCATTGACTGGCAGACCTCACAGTTTAAAGGATTATTTTAATTTAAGATAACGTTCTACATTTTATTTTACATTTTCACTTCACCTGACAAGTGTCTTTGCTTAATTTAGTAAGAAGAACATGAAGTGGTCACTCAACATTCTCCCCATCCACATCTTCCTTTACAGAGGAAGTTGGTATCCTCACATCTGTTCAAAAACCCTTCTCCCAATCATATATGATCATACTGTCTCCACAAGTCATAGAATCATAAAATGCTTTGAGATAAAAGGGACATTTAAAGGTCATCTAGTCCAATGCTCCAAGGCACAGTTGCTTGAAGGGACATCATCAAATAAATACAAACATGCTGGCACAGGTTTCAGTGCTGGCCACTAAGTGAAATGGTTTATTTCCAGCAATAAAGAGACCTATTACGGCTTCTGCTAAAGCAAAGATGTCCTTTGGGAGCTTATTTTGTGCCATTTTAGCCTTGTGTAGTTCATGCCCTCAGTAAAATTACTCCTAGCTTACACCTATATATGCTATAGTGGAATGAAGAGTAAGATGCTTGGACTGATGTTTATTAGGAAATATTTGAAGTGTAAATCACTTGTGCCTGTTTCTTTAGCCTTGACACTTCACTTGAGATTTCCTGCCATTAACTGCAAATGTTTGCACACAAAGCTGCCACCATAATACAAGCTTTTGTAAAGTCATAGTCAGTGTTTAACCTTGAAGTGTGCCACTTTCAAAAATATATTGATGCTATTACTAGGTAGAAAAGCCAGCTTTTCTTGAAATACCAGCTTTAATAACCACTCCTTGTAATAGGATTTCTTTGTTTAGTGCAGAGGAGAAGAGTTGGACTGACTGCAGTAAGGGCCATGAGTGGTTTCTTAGCTGGCACAAATCGAATTATCACTCCTGAGTTTGGTTTGGAGATAAGATAATTTGCACCAGAGGGGTCCTTCTTGGTGTTTGGTGGTGGGTTGGTTTTTTTTTTGGTTTTTTTTTTTGGTTGGTTGGTTGGGCTTTTTGACAATCTGGAAGATCCTGGCTTAAAAAGTATAAATAGATGCATTTTGAGTGAGACTTAGACTGAGACTGCTTAATTCTTTTTGCTTTGCTTAATGTCCTTTTGCACAGAATGTTAACAGCCTCGCTTGAAAGATCACCATGAGCAGAGTGTTGAATGAATCTTAAAGGAACAGCTTGGGAAATGCAAAAATCAGAAGTCAAATACTCAAGAATGACCATTACAAAAACTATGAGACTTATGAATCACTGCCAGACTCCTTGTCTCCAAGAGAGAGAATTAGCACATGGTTATATCAGACTTTCAAACTTACTGTTAGAACCTGAAAATTTCAGACCTTAATTTTTGTTTTATTTTATTTTTAAGGAGAACAGAGTTTCTTGTGTAATACCTTGTCCTCGTGAGCTTGGAGAGGTACCCTGCTGATTACAAGACTCCCAATAAGCTCACCAGTGATTTAAAAATTAATCCATGGAGCAATCCAGTTCCTTGAAAATTGTCATTAATTAATTAGGCAGCAGGTGGTGAGCTCCAAGGGTTTTATTAGTATTCATTCAAACTGGAGATTAGAAATAAAAATGAAGGGTCAAAATAATTACAAATCCAGAAGAGCAGTTTTCATTAATCCTTTCAGTTCAGTGCCACAGAAGATTAATGATTTCTGCTCAAGCTGAGATAGCCATCCCATATGGAACCTTCCAAAATGTCTATTTCGGAGCTAGGCTAGGAAGGTAATGGAAAAGAAAAAACAGGGGGGAAAAAAGCCTAAAAACAACATACAGAGAAAAATCTCAACTCAAAGTAAAAATGAAAATTAGACCAATGCTACTTCAAACGTGCACATGTATTTTTATACACGTATACAGTGAACATCATTAAAATCACAGACAGAAGTTTCTTCTGTAATTAAGCATCACTGTGCATGATGTATGCAGTTTGCCCCAAACTTCTCGCATAGCCTTCTCCCTTTTCTCCGATTTCTTGTCCTCATACAATTTTATCGTGTCTCTATTCCAAAGGTGCAAGATGCCTGCAAGTAAGGGTTACCTCAGGATTTGTTGCAAGTACGAGTATTTTAAAGAAGTGAAAGTTGACTGGAATATGTATACGAAAATACAGCATTTTCTTTTCTTCAGATGTGTTCACACAGAATCACAGAATGTTGGAAGGGACCTTAAAAGGTCATCCAGTCCAAACCCCCTGCCAGAGCAGGATCACCTATGCCAGATCACACAGGAATGCATCCAGGTGGCTTTTGAATATCTCCAGAGAGGAAGACTCTACACCCACCCTGGTCAGCCTGTTCCAGTGCCACACTCACAGGGAAAAAAATTCCTCCTCATGTTTACTTGAAACTTCCTCTGACTCAGCTTCTACCCCTTGCTCCTTTTCCTGTCATTGGGTATCACCAAGCAGGGCCTGGCTCCATCATCCTGGCACTCACCCTTTACCTATTTATAAGAATTGATGAGGCCATCTCTAAGTCTCCTCTTGTCCAAGCCACAGAGCCCCAGATCCTTCAGGCTCTCCTTGTAAGAGAAATTTTCCATTCTCTTAATCATCTTTATAGCTGTGCACTGGACTCTCTCAAGAAGTTCCTTGTCCTTGAACTGAGGGGCGCAGAACTGGACACAATAGTCCACATGCAGCTTCATCAGGGCAGAATAGAGGGGCAGGAGAACCTCTCTTGACCTACTAGCCACAGCTCTTCTAATTTACACCAGAATGGCATTGCCCTTCTTGGCCACAAGCGCACGTTGCTTACACATGGTCAACCTTCCATCCACTAGGACTCCCAGGTCCTTTTCTCCTTCACTGCTCTCCAACAGGTCATCCCCAACCTATAATGATCCCTGGGGTTATTTTTTCCCAGGTGCAAGACTCTACACTTGCCCTTCTTGAATTCCATTCACTTTCTCTCTGCCCAGCTCTCCAGCCTGTCTAAATCTCATTGAATGGCAGAACAACCCTCTGGTGTGTCAGCCCCTCCTCCCAGCTTGGTGTCATTAGCAATCTTTCTGACAGTGAACTTTGTGCTCTCATCCAAGTTATTGGTGAATATATTGAACAGAACTGGTCCCAGTACTGACCCTCATGGGACTACTAGATACAGGCCTGCAGCTGGACTACATCCCTTTGACCACAACTCTCTGACTTCTTTCCTTGAAGCAGTTCAAGGATCACACACACACACACTTTTGAAATCACCTAGACTAGACTCAACCAGCTGGAATTGAATAAATCAAGCTTTATATTTATAGCTTAGCACAATACACGAGCAGATATTTTCAATATAATACAAATATTTACATCTATATACAGTAAAAAGGTAATACAGAAACACAACACCCCTCCCAGAGATCAGAGTCCCCGAGAGGGGTTCCCAACCACCCTTCCACCTTCCCCCCACCCAGCAACCTTATCCCAGAATCTGTCTTACATGTCAGATAAACAGGAAAGATAGGCCAGGGTGGGTTAGAAGCAGGAATTGAATAGTTGAGTTACACAGATCCAGCTAGAAGGCAAGGAAAGGAGAGATCAACATCCAGAGTCCAGACCAGAGCAACTCTGTCTTATCTATGTTTATGTCCTTGCTTTTGCCCATCTCAGCAAACGTATAAGCAAAGTAGAAATCACCATTGGTTTTCTTTCAACAGCCTATAACCTAATTTCTCTTATTAAAATACTCCAATTAGCCTCAAACCAGCACACCACCTCACTACCTGATCATCCAGACCACACTGCCTCAGTTTAGCTGCAAGGATGCTGTGAGAGACAGTGTCAAATCACACAGAATTACAGAATTAATCAGGTTGGAAAAGATCTTTGAGATCATCAAGCCCAACCTATTACCCAACACCATCTAATCAAGTTAATCATGGCACCAAATGCCACATCCAGGCTTTTTTTAAACACTTCCCAGGATGGTGACTCCACCACCTCCTTGCACAGCCTGTTCCAATGCCAATCACTCTTTCAGTGAAGAACTTCTTCCTAACACCCAGCCTAAACCTGCCCTGGAGCAGTTTGAGGCTGTCCCCTCTTGTTGTGTCACTGGATGCCTGGCAGAAGAGACCAATTCCCATCTGGCTTTAATCTCCTTTCAGGTAGCTGTAGATAGCGATGAGGTCTCCCCTGAGCCTTTTCTTCTCCAGGATGAACACTCCCAGCTCCCTCAGCCTCTCCTCATAGGGCTGTGTTTCAGGCCTCTCACTAGACTTGTTGTCCTTCTCTGGACACATTCAAGAACCTCAACACTTTTCTTAAATTGAGTGGCCCAGAACTGGACACAGTATTCAAAGTGTGGCCTGACCGGTGCTGAGTACGGGGGCAGAATAAGTTCCCTGGTCCTGTTGGCCACTCTATTCCTGATACAGGCCAGGATGCCATTGGCCTTCTTGGGCACCTGGGCACACTGCTGGCACAGGTTCAGCTGCTGTTGACCAGCACCCCCAGCTCCCTCTCTGCCTGGCTGCCCTCCAGCCACTCTGTCTCCAGACTGTAGTGCTGCATGGGATTGTTTTGGCCAAAGTGTAGAATCTGGCACTGGGACTTGTTTTATATTTATAGGTATTAATAAGATCACCTTCCAGTCCTCTCTTTCCTTATCTATCCAGCCAGTCATGCTGTGGTAGGAAGCTATCAGACTGGTCAAGCATGACTGCCTTTTGATGAATCCATGTTAACCACATAAACAATGTTTGCCTCCACATGCTTTGAGATGACATCCAGAATAAGCTGTCCATAACCCTTCCAGGGATGGAGGTAAGTTTGTCTGGCCTGCTGTTTCCTGGGTCCTTCCTCTTGACCTCTTTAGGAATAGTCTTCTCAATATCAATTACTTTGTGATGGTGATGATAAAGAATGGAGTGTCTCAACGAAGATAAGATGGTGTCATCTCTGCCCACTGAACAGCAGTTGTCCCAGGGTGTCTGTGTGTGGGGCAGGTGGGTGTGTGGGAAGACTTCCTGGAATGTGCAATAGAGATAAGCACATCCTGCCTGATAAGCCCCGGGGGCGGGTGTGATGAACAGGTGGGAGGGAAAGAGAGGAGGTCTGTCTAGCACTGACCCCTGCAAGCACACAGGAAAGACCCTTTGGAAGTAACACCTAGAAGTCACATATGCATTATAATGTGTCTAGGGTGTGGGCCCAGGTGGAGCTGTGATAAATTAACTGTATAAAAGTCCCAAGGGATGCCTGCTGTGGGAAAGAAGAACTGCACTGTGTCATGGAATGGTGGTTCAGTTAATTAATGCAAGATGGTTTTTTGAAATTAATATTATATATTAATTTTGATATCAAAACTTTTCCACTCTGACCACTAAATTTTAGTAATAAACAGGTTTGATCATAACAGTCATGGAACACAGAACATAAACAACATCTAGACTTAGTAGTAACTATCAATATATATTCAATCAATCCAACTTAACTTAAATTAGCTAATTAACACTGGAAGAGATTTCTTGTGGTCAATAGTACTGCTTGGCCACTAGATGGACTCAGGGCCCCTCTGCTTAAGGCAGAAGATGGATAATAAAGGTAATAAAGGAAACTTTACATTATTTACTCACAACTATTATTTCTCCCATCTTGCTGGATTAGTAAGAAATTGAGAGTACTCTGAACACTTGCAGGGAGTTCTGTCTGTTGCCTTGCTGGCTGGTCTGGCCGCTGGCTGCTGCTAGCTGCTGCAGCTGTTGCTGTGGCTGCTGAGACTTCTGATTCACCCCAGGCTCCACAGGCTCCTGGGTAAAGGACAGGGTGCAGACGGTTTCTGACCTGGTCCCAGCTCTCAACAATCTGCATGCCTCCAAGTCTTGCTTGTCTTCAGTAGATGCAGGGCTGCTTAGGTAGGTGTAGGCAGATGTCTTGCAGTGTGTCTCAGTGGGTGTGTTTCTCTCACCCTGGCTATTATACACAGCTAATTGCATGAAGGCTATTCAAGTTGCTTCTGGTAGACTCGAAGCTGGAATATAGCTTATGTTGCTATATACAATAACAATGCATTGCAGGCACAGATACAGCAGAACACAGAATAATAGCAAAAATACTTTGTATTACCTGATTGTCTGTTTTTATGTCAATGCCTGAGATTGATTGGACCTTTGGACATAATTAGCTTATCCAATAGAGTGGCAGTAAGCCAATTTATGACCAAGTTACGACCAAGCCAAGTTATAGCCACAAGTTTGCTGTAACCATTTAGGGGAGAAACCATAGGCCTAGCAGAGGCTTAGCATAAGGCAAGTGTGTGCACCTTGTTTACCACAAGTACAAGCAAGAGAAAAACAAGTTATGTAAGCCAGAGTGCTCAGACTCCATGGTTCCAGGTCTTTTGTCCTTTTTTCCCACAGTTGCCTCTTCCCCAAAACAGAAGGAGGAGAGCAGAAAAACATGTCCGGGCAAGCCAGCACATGTACAGGCCTATTTTGACCCTTCAGGTCTACCACGACACACTGAAAACACTAGACACTGAAGCCTGCTCAGAGGAGTTAAAACATCACTTAGGAAGAAGTTCTTCACTGTAAGGGTGGTGAGACACTGGAACAGGTTGCCCAGGGAGGCAGTGGAAGGCTCATCCCTGAATGTTTTTTAAGGCCAGGCTGGATGTGGCTCTGGGCAACCTGATCTGGTGGTAGGTGTCCACGCCAATAGCAGGGGTGTTAGAACTAGATGATCCTTAGAGTCCCTTACAACCCTGACAGTTCTGTGATTCTGTGATCATGGCCCACACTGGACCTCAGCAGGATCCCTGGATGTGTCCCCTCCTCTGGGTCCAAAGACCTCACAAGCCTAAAAGGATGCAGATCCTGGGACATCCCTCCCTCCCTCTCCTCCACCAGCCAAAGATTGAATAGTGCCTTGGGGAGGTAATATAATTTCTCTCCTGCTCTTTCTTTCTCTATTTTCCCGCTTTATCTCTCTCCCTTTTCTCCCTTCCTCTCTTTCATTTACTTTATTCTTTAATAAGTAGCCTCTTGGCCTTGTTTGTGCCTTAATTTCACACACAAGAATGTTTTTAAAAGATTTGAGTCTCTTTCCTAACTTCCAGACTACGACATCCTCTTTGAAAACTGGAGTGACGCTGGCTTTACTTCAGCCCTCTTCCATTGTCCATGCCCTTTTGAAGATGATGGAGAGCGGCTTAACAGTAACACCTTCCAGTTGCCTCAGCAATTACGGGTGCATCCCATTAGGGCCCATGAATTTGTGGGTGTTCAGTTTGCCTAAATGATCTCTAACCTGATCTTCCTTGATCAAAGGAAAGTTTTCCTTTCTCCAGACTTTCTGTCTTACCTCCAGACTCTGGGACTCCTGAGGACCATCCTGGGGAGTAAAGAGTGAAGCAAAGAAAGCATTTATAACTCCTCTCTGAACCCCACCACCAGGGCATCCAACTCATTCAGCTGTGGGCCTACTTTTTCCACAGTGTTCCATGATTTGTTGATGTACTTGAAGAAGTCCTTCTTGTTGTCCTTGACATCTCCTCTAAGTGGGTATTAGACTTCCTCATTGTATCACTGTGTACTCCAACAACATTCCTATAATATTCCTTTTGTCCATTAGAGTTTTTTGTTTCTTATCCATCCATGTCTCTTGCTTACTTAGCTTGATTTCTTAGTCATAGGGATGTACACATCCTGAGCTTGAAGGAGGTGGTGTTTGGATACTAATCAGCTCTCTTCAGCATCTTTATCTTCTACAGCCTCATTGTGATGACTTTTTGTGGGATACAAAGCATTGTGGGCTTGCAGTGTCTGCCTCAAAATTATTTTCTTTGCAGTTTTGCTTTCCACAATAAGCATGTCTCCAAGAAATAGAAGATACATACTGAGATTCACAAACAAGGATATAAAATTTGTCTCAAACACCTGAGACAGAGTGAAGATGGAGTAAACAGAAAGACAAAGCCTAGCATGTAGCAATGGAGTCAGCTGTGCACCGAAAGAACTTGGGTAACCTCTGGCAAGAAATGCACTGAGAACTCATCATACCACAAGAAGATGATTTATTTAATACCATGCAGCAAAGCTCTTGGCATCGAAGGATGCTGACCTCATCTCCATAGGAAACAATTTTCCATAATGAAGCCATGATACAAAGATATAAAGACCTTGTATTTCTGCTCAAATCTGTGCCATGTACTATCTCAGTCACTTTCTCATTTATCATATTTCTCTTACTTGGAATGACATCTCAGTTATTTGATCATGAACACCTCTTGTAACTGTCTGCTGTCTTTGTTTCACCACCTCTGTATGTCTTCCAAGTAGCAGCTGTCGTCTTGGACAAACATGCTTCTTCAGTGACACCTCCTGGAAGACACCCAGGACTCCCACAGAATGGTCCCATGAAACACAATGTGACCAGAAAATCTCACTACTTGTATCCCTGTCCTCTCTCAGTCTTTTGTGCGTCATCCCATCACTCCATCTTCACGACTAGAGTTTCAGTTCCAGTTGCTGTTACTTTTGTACAGAACTAAGACTACTCTCCAATCTGTGATAAAAATGCACAGAGGGGAAACATGAAAGGAAGGAAAGTTATTCCAGAACTGTCCTGTGAGGTTTAACTCTCTCCTGGAAAACATCTAACATCCATAAAAAAAAAACATTTAGTGCACTAACCATAACATAGCCATGACAAAGTCTGGCAACTTCTGTTTTACTCAATAAACAGATTAAATTATTTGAATAGGCCATCCACAAGTACTCCTCTGTTGAATGCCCTTTCATGTTTTCATCAAGGTGAAAGGCCTTCTGCCTATTACCTAGCAATAACTGAAGAGCAGAATTGAGACCATAAGTTTTCAAACTCTCCTTGCATTACAACATGTGTTTCAGCAGATTCACTAATTCAATGTCAAGTATAAAAAAATAAGTTACACAAGATAAGTTAAATCAATGTCTAATATTATACATCAGCTTCAGATAGAGTTTTATTTAAGGATCACACTCTTCTTGTCCTGTCTATATGTGGTTAACTAGTTCAGAGAATCGCAGAAACATCCAGGTTAGAAAAGACCCCCAGGAGCACCAAGTCCAACCTATAACCCAACTTTACAAGATTCTATTTTGGGACTTCTGGTCATTAGGACAGTTTAATGAGGCTCTTCACTGTATAAAACAAACATTTGAGCCTACAACAACATACATTTAAATCAAACCTCCAGCACAGTAAGTTGTGACAAATATTCAGCAAATCCCACACACGGAAGAAGTCAAAACGACAAATCCCTTGCTACACTCAGCTGCACTTAGAAAATCCCTGTTGAATACTCACGCATTTTCTGTCTCTCCTATTAGATTTTGTGTGTGTGTGTGTCTGTCTTTCCTTTTTCCTGCCGTGGCAGATGAGGTGCATGTTACACATTCCACCCTTCACTGGCAGAGGAGTTTACACCTAGCAGAACATCTGACCTTGAGAACCTCAAACAGGAGTAAGTGCTTCTGACTGTCACTAGTCTGCTGAAGGCAAGTATCTGTGGATTGATGCTGGCAAAGTGGTTGTCTCTTCCCCCACCCCAAAAACTAAAGGTGATCATAACAAAGTTCTGTTATCAGGCACTCCTTCAGCTCAATGGGCAAAGGTCTATGCTGTACAACTGAAATGTTCCAAACTTTGTGATGATTCACACCCAGTCCTGTATTGCTACATGATGGAAAGCCTATTTTCAGCTACTTTGGTTTTAAATTTAGGAAAGCACAGCATCCATTCAGGCACATGTGCACACCCACTTGCAAAGCATATTCCTGTTTTGAAATTCAGCAAAAACATGCGGAGGACAGAAATGTTGAAGATGCATATGCAACATCTTTGTGTAACTATAATAGAGTCCCTAGCTGGCTAATTTAATTTGATGTTTTTGACTCCCTAAAGACTTTCTACAAGGTCTCTTAAGCACATTCTTCCATTTTCTCCCAGATTCTTTCCTCTCTTTTAATTTTTTTAAAATGTCAAAATATTTGCAGAGAATGAAGACAGCAATTGTATATACAAAAGGGTGTTAAACATTGCAGCTTAAAGTAATCTTTATTCATGGTTATTTTCTGACTTCCTGATGTGTTATCTGGGCATCTGGTTGGCAGACACACCCAGAAAGCAGTTGCAGACAACAGTGGTGCCACACGGTGAACAGAGTTTGTCTTATATTAAAAATTGTTCTTGGTATTAAATATGGGCATCCAAAACTAGCAACTCCTTCCAACTTTCTTATTCTCTTAGCTCCTTTGCTTCAAAGTGTGGAGAACAGCACCCCAGATCAATTTACCACATCATCTGAAGAAAAATTAAAGGGGAAAGTGTTCAGCGACATCAGTGGCAAGTACTGCAGAAAGAAAGAAAAAAGAAAAAAAAAAAAAAAGGCAGGTGGAAATGATTCATGCTGTCCTTAGAGCAGGGTTTGATTGGCTCCTAGTAATAAGGAAAGAGGATGCATCTTCATCAGTGATGGTAAAATAAAATATTGAACAGCTGTTCATTAAATGGACGCTGTGTAGCCTGAGCCCTGAAAGGAGGCATAAAACAGGAGATAATGTAATTAAAGACTATCAGAGCACAGGTGCACAAACCATTAAAGGAAGTTTCCTGGGCAGTGTTAATTAGGGCACTACTTCCATTCTGAATGCCTGCTTTTGTGATCCTCTTAGTATTCTCCAACCATAGGTATGATTTCGCATAGGCACACATGTGCATGTGTCTTTTTTATCTACAGATGTAGCAGTAATGCTGTCTTCACGAGGCTCCTAATGACAGATGAATGATGAACACAGTTAAGAAACAATTTCATAGCTTCTACATCTAAATGGGCCAATTATGATCATTCATCAAATAAAAGAGACCAAAGGGTTTTACTTCATTTAATGTGATGATGTGCAATTACAGTCGTCTCCGCTTGTCCTTAGCTAGGAGCTTTGAGTTTTCATCACTACAGTTCAGATGGCTACTGGTTAAACCTGTTCATACACTGCTTGGCCCTTTTCAAAGGGAATCAGCAGAGTCTCATGGGACTGGCTTCAAACCCTACATACACACACTCCAGGATCATCTTTTCCAAAGCCAGAATTCAGCTTCCCTGCCTGCCACTACGTAACCAGATTGCCATTCCTCCAGACATTAAATTAAATCACAAAGCACTTGCTGCTGCTGCAGCAGGAGGCTCATGCTGGTTCACTGCCACAGCTGCATAATGTAAACAATTTCCTCTTCTCCAGTTCACTGACTCCCCTTGCAGGAAGGGAGAAATCGAGGCTGTCTGAATGTCAAAGCGAATTTACATGGTTGTAACACATAGCTGAGATCCATGATGCCTCTCAGGGTTTTTTCTCTAATTAGTTGGTGGAGAGATCTGAAGAAATTACTTGAAAGAGAGCACATCAGTAAGGGCAGGTAAGGGAGGGAAGATGATACAGGGAGAAATGCAAGTAATATTTTTTTGGGCACCATGATTTAGTTAGATGCTAAACACAGAGCTGCAAATCATTGGGCTATTTTATTAGGTAAGGAGTTCTTATTTGACATTAAGGGAGTCCCAGACTTTGGTAGAACAGGGAAAATACATTCTCAACTATCAGGTAAAAGGAGATCTCGCTACACATAGCATCACAGATTTGCAGTTATCTGTCCTCAACCCACAGATCAACATTTTACAAAATGGTAAGGACTGGAAGGGATGTGGGGGGTGTGGGGGGGGAGAGAGAGTGCAAGCCCTCCATTTTGTGTAGTCATTTAAGTCAGGCAGCAAGCTACCAGCTCAGAACATCACTGTGACCTGTTTCAAATCACTGGACAACATACTTAGTCATTCTACTAAGTCATTTATTGAAGCCTATTAAGTCCATGGGAAAACAAGGAAGAACTCATATCCCTCAACTCTGCCTTTCCCCACACACATTAAGATTTTAAGTTTCGCTGTTGAAAGCATGGTCCATGTTCACAAATATTAAAGCCACTATATTGGTGACAAAGTAGGCAAGAGGAAAATTCTGGCAGCTGGCTTGCCAGCTCCAGAACCCTCCTTTCCCACTGTGTAGCTTCTGCTGCTGCTATTTCTGCCAAAAACTGAAAAAAAGTTGAGGCTTGCATCCTATTTTCAAGCCCTTCATCCTATCACCCATGTTTCTGCCTGTGTATTCCACTTCTTCAGAGAAGCAGCAGTGTTACGAGATACATACTACCACAGAGAGGCTACCTTTGGGGACAAACAGTGGTTTGACCCACAAAGTAGATTCCACACTCTCTGGTAGACATTTATAAATTCAAATTGGCAAGACCAAAGAAGGTAGCAGCAGCCAGCACTGGAGTAATTTGTTTCGGTGTATCTAGCACATACTACTATTGAGCCCTAGGAATGGGCTCAAGTTTAAAACCACAACCATGGTGGCAATAAAAGGCAATGGGGGAAAGGAGAAATAGGAAGCAGTACAGAGTGGAAAAAAGGTCAGGGGCACTTACTAAATCAGCTTTCCTGTCAGCAAAGTTATAATGTGAACACCTACTCTGAGATGTTATATCCTTCGGGTTGCATCAGTGAGGAGGACACCTGTAGAGTTAAAAGGCTGTTAGTACCAGATGGGTTTCTCTCCTGCCATCCTGCTAGCAGTGGCATGCCTGGTCACTTACCACACCTCTCTGCAGTAAACGCTGTCTCTCTGAGCCTCTCTTCCCCTGTCCTTGTTTCACCATGGGAAACATGACAAGTGAGAAGTGCCTCTCACTGAAGTGAAATACAAAATGATCACACAAAAGCCCATCCCACAGCTAATGAAAGCACCTTGTGCTGACAGCAGCTGTTGCAAAGGGAAATGTCGATGGGACTATTACTGCCAGTGATTTCACTTATCTGATGGCAACCCTAACCTTTGCTGTACCCAGAGGCAATTTGTTTTCCTGGCTGCTGGAAAGCTGGAAAGTACCAAGAGACATTACAAAAATGATGCATGCCCTGATCCTGTCTCATCATCATTTGCTATGAGATGGCTCTTTTCTGAAGGCTGCAGCTGTCAGCAGCTGTGGCACAGCTTCCAGCTAGCTCCATATGGTGACTCGTGGCACGGCAAATGGTAGGGGCTGCTTCTGCTGGACCATCTCACTACTACCGAGCAAGGACTAGGGAAACTGTAAGCAGTAAGGTTTACGGATCTCTGCTATTCTCTTGCTGTTCAGCTAATTCAACTTTAAGCTCCACATATACTTGCAGTATTAAACAGTGGAACATCACTTCTAAACGGCCAGCTTAGAGACACTTACAGCAGACAAAGTGATGAGAAGCAAATTCCGGTTCCCCAGAGAAATCTCTTCACACATTCAGGTCATACATATCCATGCAAATATACTTGCAGTTGGCCAAATGCAGATAGCTCAAGATCCAGGGCAACACACATTCCAGAGAACAGCTTCTGAAGCCCTGTCACTTTGACTACTGAAATCTTAGGTACCGAGAAGCCAAAGAATAAGAATATATATAGGCAAAAATCATCACCTTGACCTGAACTGGCCATCCGTGTAGTCTGAGTAGCTCAGAGAGCTCCTGCTATCTGGATAAAGAGCTATGCAAACAATTCCCTCCTGCTGTTCTCAGATAACTGGAAGCATGCTTACTGCAGTCACCCTGTGAGAAGATTATACAGGTGTGGGTCAGCAAGAGTATCCTGCATACAGCTCAAAACACAATACTGTCAGACCACATGAGAGGCAGTGAGCTGGTTCTGTGGCAGAGGAGAGGGAGAGATCCTAGTCATACCACATTGCTCACTTAGAAACTCCCACTCATCCATCACTCTAGTGACACTGGAAAGCTATGAATTAGGTGCAGTGAAACACAAAAAATTCTTCCAGCTAAGGAGTGTCACAGACTGAAACAAGGGCTCCATAGCTTCTGGCAAGGTGCTAAGCAGGGCAATAACAATATGAGGAGACACAGGGAAACAGGTGCACCTGGCAGTACCACTTAAGCAACATGGTTGTCCTCCACTATAGGACTGCCCTAGTTTGTGCAAGAGAGCTTTGCCTCTTGACTTTTATGCTCTGACTGCACACCTTTCCCACCTTTCTCTCACTGCTGACCAAGAAGGGTCATTATAACCAAGCCAGCTCACATTAGGTCTCCAGCATCTTCACACTAAAAAGTGCTTCTGTAAAGCAGAGGTTCTCCCTCAACTCAGCTGCCACTATCATCCCCAGTCTTGTGTTTCCTATCAGCATGCACAGGAGAACAGGCATGTTAACAGTTCATCTAATAGAAAAGATTTAAGGAGAAAAAAAATTAAGTCAGTCTGACCAAGGTCAGCTTTCTGTTCTTATCTTCCCATTAAATATACATAAGGTTTATTTGTTTCATCTTGGGAAGCATAATACTCTGTACTTATTACTAAAAAAGATCCCATTTCTATATTCCTTCTGCAGACACAAATGTCACTGTTATGATTAATATAATGGATCATGAATATTAATTTCCTGGTATGAATATTATTAATTATTAATGTTAAAAATTTTACCAGATTGCATGAAATTCATTTGGATTCTTGGTCAACAGTTAGTAGGTCGAGAGAGGTTCTCCTGCCCCTCTACTCTGCCCTGTTGAGGCCACATCTGGAGTACTGTGTTCGGTTCAAGAGAGGAATGGAAATACTTGAGAGAGTCCAGTGCAGAGCCACAAAGATAATTAAAGGAATGGAACATCTCTCTTACAAGGAGAGCTCTGCTGATTGAAGAAGAGGAGACTCACAGTTGGCCTCATCAATATTTATAAATAGTAAAGGGTGAGTGCCAGGAGGATGGAGCCAGGCTCTACTTGGTGATGCCCAATGACAGGATAAGGAGCAATGGAAGTTCCATTTAAACATGATGAGGAATTTTTACCCTGTGAGGGTGACAGAACACTGGAACAGGCTGACCAGGGGTGTTGTGGAGTTTCCCTCTCTGGAGATATTCAAAACCCACTTGGACATGTTCCTGTGTGGTCTGGTAAAGGTGATCCTGCTCTGGCAATGGGGATTGGACTGGATGAGCTTTCAGCTCCTGACATTTTGTGATTCTGTGTTTACCCAAAGGGCAGTTATCAGCACAGGATTAAACAGTCTAAACAGTCAGAACTTGGAAAATAAAAATGTGGGAAACAGGAAAATTCTAACTATGCAACAGACAGTACCAGTTATCGTCACAAGGTGGACCAAACACAGTAGCTCGGTGAGTCTAAAACTAGTCTAAGTTTGATAGCTTATGGAGCCTCAATAAGGCCCTAATACTCACGATGCACTGCTTTCCTGGGTATGTTTCCTGTATAAAGATGCTTCCAAAAACTGCGATTATGATCCCAAAGGTAAAATATAATTTCAAGGCAGAGGGAAGGAGAGGAAAACTGAGTTGCTGTAAGCTGCTTCTGCTGCAGACACCTGTGGCTGCTGCGAATAGCTTTGCTGCAGGCAGGAACCCAGTTAATGAGTCACTAACGGGGAAAGCTGTTTGGGGATTCACCCTAACATTCCAGAGTTGCAGCAGAATTGCTGAAGAAAGGCTTGAGAAAGGCAGTCTTTTTCAAATCATTCCTCTATTAAAAACATTTTGAAAATCAAACCAGCTAACAGGCACAAGCATCAGAACTCCTGGCCAATGAATTTAAAGTATTGTGCCTCATGCAAGCTACACATATAAGCCCAAAAAAAGAGAGTAAGACATATGCAAGGCTGCACAATACACCTGGTGCAGGGTTGCTAACCCCTTAGGGCAGGCTTACTGGAGCTAACCCTCTTGTTTTGTCTGCTCCTTACTCAACTCCTG
The DNA here is from genome assembly GCA_013396835.1 of Psilopogon haemacephalus. NCBI lineage: Eukaryota > Metazoa > Chordata > Aves > Piciformes > Megalaimidae > Psilopogon > Psilopogon haemacephalus. The sequence goes on from VWZI01006036.1 coordinate 65,957, forward strand.
GACCCTACAAAGGGAGGTGAAGGAGCAGTGGCCAAACTAGTCCAGCAGGATTCAAGCCCTGCCAGGACAATTGCTAAAGACCACAACAATAAACACAAGTTTTACTATGCTTTTGGAAATCCAAGATTCTATGCTACCATTTGTCTCAAGTTTTTTACAGAAGTCACAGATTTTCCTTGAGAAAGTATTCCACATGCCTTAAGCAGCAGAAGACACTGCTGATAATTTAAATGTTATGCCAGAGCTGCCATAAAAGGAACATAGCTTTTCCATCATCTGGACTGCCACTAAGAAGTGGTTGTGGTTTTTACAAAATCACAGGATGTCAGGAATTTGAAGGGACCCAAAGTGATTGTCCAATCCAACCCCCCTGCCAGAGCAGGACCATACAATCCAGCTGAGGTCACAGAGGAACACATCCAGACACGACTTGAAAGTCTCCAGAGAAGGAGACTCCATAACCTCTCTGGGGAGCCTGTTCCAGTGCTCTGGGACTCTTACAGTACAGAAGTTTCCCCTTGTGTTGAGGTGGAACTTCCTGTACTGCAGTTTACATCCATTACTCCTTGTCCTATCCCAGGGAGCAAGTGAGAAGAGCCTGTCACCCTGACAACCAGCCCTCAGATATTTATAAACATTTATTAAATCCCCTCTCAGTCTTGTCTTCTCCAATAACTGCATTTAGTGGGTAGAACAACTATACTACTGTTCAGACACCTGATTTAATTCCCAGTTACATCTTCACCATTCCTCTTTTCTAGGTCTTCTTTTGTCTATTTGGGGGATGTAGGTGATCAACTTTGCAAAGCAGAAAACTTCTTTCTGTGTGTACAGGAAAGAGCTGGTACAAAGGGTCCAGGATCCCAAATGCAAAATCCCAATTCTAATAGAAACATACATAGTTCAGTTTCAGTGTACAGTGTCATTGATTCTGTTACATGGGGGAAAAAAGCAAACTCCTTTTGGATTCTTGGCATATTCTGGATCTCTAAACCATCAGAAATGTAATGCCAGTCCTCATTATCCTAAAAAAAAACAACAACTATATTTATGGACTCCTTTGCCTCCAAGTCTAGTGACCCTCCTGGTGTGCACCTGCACTCAAAAGCTGCCAGGTTTGCACTCAAGTCTAGATTTATTCAGAATGGTGCTCAGGCAGGAATTATGCAAAAATCAGCTGTGAGGTTGGCTCTCTCAGTGGCATAAATCAGCAGCATTAGGTCTGATTTAAAGATGCCACCACATTTATAGCTGCTGAAGAGATGAGTCATATTCAGCTTTAGCTCTAAAATAAGGTTATGAAAGAAAGCTGTAGAAGCAGAAGTTCTATCTTAGCAGGCAGGAGCACCAACAGCCACAACTGTATTTGAAGAAATGTTTTGTTAAACTTCACCTCTCTTACAGGAAGTCTGTGTTCCAAATGCCTCTTTTTAAAGGTTGTTGTCTGGTAGACCAGTTCTGATTGTAGGTATGAGACAGGCTGATCAGCTGCCAGAGAATGAAGGGAGGCAACTAGGAAAGCTAAGGCCTCCTTGGAATTCAACCTTCCAAGGGAGGTCAAAGAAACAGAAAGGGCTTCTTCAGATATATTTCAGGGAAAACTAACACTAGAGGCAATGTAGGGCCACTGCTGAATGAGGTGGGAGCCTTGGTGAGAGAGGATATAAAGAAGTCAGAGTTACTAAATGCCTTCTTTGTCTCCCTCTATAATGATGGAGACTGTCCTAAGGAGCCTCAGACCTCTGAGGCCCCAGATGAAGACATCAAAAAGGAAGAGTTTTTCTTGGTTGATCAGGACTGGGTTGATGAGGACTAGATTACGGAACAGTTGAGTAATCTGGACAGCCATAAATCCATGGGTCCTGATGGCATGCACCCATGGATGCTGGGGAAGCTGGCACAGGTCATTGCCAGACCACTTTCCACAACCTTCACCAAGTCATGGCAGACAGAAGAGGTGCCTGGGCACTGGAGGAAGGCAAACATCACTCCAATCTTCAAAAAAGGTAAGAAAGAGGATCCAGGTAACTAGAGAAAGATTGTGGTCAATCTAGAGTCTAGTTGAAGGCCTGGAGGACTTGATGATCTCAAAAGTCTTTTCCATCCTGGTTAATTCTGTGATTCTGTGTGATTCAACAGTCTCTGCCACAGTATCCTTGCAGCTAAACTGAGGCAGTGTGGTCTGGATGATCAGGTGGATGTGAACTGTCTGAAGGAAAGAAGTCAGAATTGTGGTCAGTGGGACAGTCTTAGTTGGAGGCCTGTAACCAGTGGAGTTCCACAGGGGTCGGTACCAGGACCAGTTCTGTTCAATATATTAATCAACGACTCGGATGAGGGCACAGAGTGCACTGTCAGAAAGTCTGCTGACAACACCAAGCTAGGTGGAGTGGCTGCCAAACTGGAGGGTTGTGATGCCATTCAGTGAGACAGACAAGCTGAAAGGTTGAGCAGGGAGAAACTAAACAAAGTTCAAGAAGGGCAAGTATAGAGTCTTGCTCCTGGGTAAGAACAACCCCAAGGATCAGTATAGGTTGGGAACTGACCTGTTGGAGAGCAGTGAAGGAGAAAAGGACCTGGGGGTCCTAGTGGATGGAAGGTTGACTATGAGCAAGCAACGTGAGCTTGTGGCCAAGAAGGGCAATGCCATTCTAGGGTGAATTAGAAGGGCTGTGGCTAGTAGGTCAAGAAAGGTTCTCCTGCCCCTCTAATCTGCCCTGGTGAGGCTGCATCTGGGCTATTGTGTCCAGTTCTGGGTCCCTCAGACAGTCCCCAAGGACAAGGAACTGCTTGAGAGAGTCCATTGCAGAGCCACAAAATGGAATACGTCTCTTACAAGGAGAGCCTGAGGGAGCTGGGGCTCTGTTGCTTGGAGGAGACTCAGTTGGCCTCATCAATGTTTATAAACACGTAAAGGGTGAGTGCCAGGAGGACGGAGCCAGGGCCTGCTTGGTGATGCCCAATAACAGGACAAGGTGCAACGTTGCCCTTCGATTCAGGGCAGTGACCATTGCTACTTCTGAGTAGCAACACCCTACCCAGCTCACCAGCCAGATTTCCTGCTATGTAGGATCATATTCCTTTTCCCTGTGAACAAGGTAGCTTTTGAAATGAGATCCCCAGAGAAAAATATGTCTATCATTTCCTTGCCAATTCCACATCATGACACTGCTATATTGCATTTAGAGAGGAGAAAGAAGCATCTTTTCCAAGGAACTCAACTATATTGACACATTGTAAGAGCAATCATAAACAGCTTTATATTTACATATTGAAGAAGAACTACAAGCCATTCCCAAAGAGATAGCAGGAGCTGAGGAAGGATGGGAGAAAAGGTTTAGCCTCAAAAATGAGATTGTTCAAAACGATTTGCTCATGTACAACCTCTATTCCAGTCCCTCTGTCTGAAAGGGTCTCACAGCTTCCTCTGATGCAGGGCAGCAGAGCTCTGAGGACTCCTTTCTTGCACAAACCAAAATTTTCCTCACATACCCTTGTCCCTACTGCAGCAGGGGAAACCAACTCTACCTCCCTCCATACTGCTCTGTAAGAGGGCATTAAAATTTCCCTGGCAGAGCTGAGATGGACTTCCTGTATGCCACTCAGGATTAGGAGATGGAAGTCCTCCTGGATGGCACAGTCCTGTCATTGTGCTGTCTCATTCATTGCATAGCAAATCCAGAAAGACCAAACACTGTACTTACAACATTTTTTTGCTTAGACATCATCTGAGGAATAACGTGTTTGCTTTAAAGAGGGGTGCAGATAACAAAAAGTGCTTCACCATTTTGTCTTGCTTAAATTCTTTTATAGGAAAAAAAAAAACAAACAGTGAAAGAGGTGGAGGCTTTTTTTTTGAGGTGTGATTGGGGGGGTTTTGTCACATTTTCTTGGATCTTTAGCAAATGTCAACACTAATCTTGGTGAGGTTTTAAAAAAACAATACAGTCTACTATCCCTTCCTGCTGATGGCCTCTTCACCCAGCGAAAGCAGAGCAGGCAGGACAGGCATCTGTATTGATCTGCTCTGTGATTAAGTACTTGAGTGCTACAGAATACAGAAACAGAAAATGAGGCTGCTGATTAATTGCTTCTCATAGTGAAGTCTGTTGGGATGCAGAACAGAACAGATAGTGACAGGTGAGAAAAGATTTATTGAATGAAAAAATAATGCTTGCAACATGGCGCAACAGGACAAGACACAAATTTTGGACCTCAGCTGGAACCAATATGACTTAAATTCAAGCCCAGGGAAATGAACTCTTGTTCCAATAAGAAACATTCGTTACCTTCCCATCATGATGATTTCTTTGCATACATCATATGCAAGGCCACCTCCTGCTTGACAAGCCCTGCTGTGACATTCTGTGCTGGTTTGAACCAACTGGAGGATTTTAATGAGAACTTAGATTACAGGCCAAGAAAGGAAAACAACATTATTTCTACTCCACTCATAGGTTTACTGAAAATGTTTAAGAGTTAGAATCATAAAATAGATAAGAGACAGCTGTTTGAGCTGTTGGGGCTGTTGCATCTCTCTCTCTCTCCCCCCCCCCACTTTCTAGCTGGATCTGTGTAACTCCACTAACCAGTTTCCTACTTCCTTAACCCCCCTGGCCTTGCTTACCTGGCACATAAGACAGATAGTGGGATAAGATTGGGGAAGGTGGTAGGGTGGTTGGGAACCCCTCTTGGGGATTCTGCTCTCTGGGAGGGGTGTGGTGTTTCTGTAATACCTTTTTACTGTATATATCTATAAATATCTGTAATATATTGTAAATATCTGCTTGTATATTGTGCAAAGCTGTAATATAAAGCTTCAATTATTAACTTCCAGCTGACTGAGTTCTAGCCTGGGTTAGTTCAAAAGGGGGG